>JAWDEX010003421.1:0-36083 GCA_035221805.1 Trichilia hirta
ATACATTTACTTTTAATGAATATAAATATTGTATTTATTTTAAAAGTAAATTGGTTGGCACTGGTCTGAATGTGAATAGTTTATATATTCTTGATACAAATGAGGTTAACATGACTAATAACATTAATAAGAAAAGATCTAAAAATAAAATTAATTCAAAATTAATTTGGCATCACAGATTAGGTCATAGGAGAGAAAAGAATTATAAAAATAGGTAAAGATAGACTTATAAGTCTATTGAATTCTAAACTTTACCTAACTTATAAATCCTATCTTCAAGAAAAAATGACCAAACTACCTTAGGAAGAATAGCTCTCGAAGCTATTTCTGTTTCTTGTGTTTGGCCAAAAGACTCCTCCAACGCTTGAAAACAGTGACGAAAGAAATTCCATGGAGACAACGAGTACGCGTCTCTCCTCCTGCATTTATAGTCGCCACTCTTTTTGTCTCTCTCTTTTACTCAAAAAACTTCTCTGCAAGTTCCTTTCTTTGTTTCTCTTTTTGCTGCATTGAATGATCGGTAAATCAGAAAATCGCTTACTGACAAGGAAGGACGTGCAAAGCTCCAACCGTCGAAATTTTTGCTTTAAATTTTTTACCGTTGGATGATTGAACGATCTAACGTCTAATTCTTTCTCACTTTAAAATTTGGAAATTTTCAGCCTCTGGAAGTACGGCCTTTCCGAGTGTGAGAGGTAGAAAGTGTACTGGGCTATAGGATTTGGACCGGTTATGGCCTAGACAACACCCCAACCGAGGGGCCTCTTCTATTAGCATTCCTTAAATTTCTTATAAAATCTTCTTTTTTTAAAATCATTTTTAAATACACTTACTTAATTCTGTAAAATCATAATTGCTTTGAAACAAAATTAAATATTATTAAATATAAGTGTGTGAGTGAGTAATAATAAATATTAATTATCAATTAAAAATAAATATTTTAAATAATATACTTTCAAAACGTCTAAGAAACACATTAATAAAAAATGAAACGATAGAAAATATGAACTATTTCTCATTGATAATTACTTTCTCTTGTTGAAGTTATATGCAAGGACGGAGAGAGTTAGAATTAAATTTTTTTTTTTTTTTTGGAAAATCAAAATATTAGGAAATTAAAAGTCAAGCCCAAACTGTATAAAGTAATTTATTTATAAATTAGAGGGTAAGTAATTTATTTTAGAATTAGGGACTAAAATACATAATACCTACTTATAAAATATAATTATAAATTATTTTAATTTTGAAATATTTATTTATTTTTTTAAAAAGTTACCAGATTAAGGGGAATTTTGCTCTCGTTCAAAAACAGATAATTAATAATTTAATTTTATTTACAATTATAATCATTTTACACAAAATAAAATATTTAAAAAATACTAATGTACATGTGGTGCCTTTCAAGCAACAACTATTATAAAATAAAAATTTTAGATATCAAATATTAATATAAAAATAAGGATAAAATTTAGGAAAAAAGATTTTTTATGGCATTAAGCAAGCTCTATCACTTAACCAAACAAATATAAAAAAGAATAAAAAAAAAATTAAAGTTAGAATGCAAGAAAATCACTAGAAAGGATTAAGTGCAAGTCTTATCTTGTCTCATTTTGATTATATAATAAAACAATTAAATAAACAAAACAAAAATCTCAAACTAATAATTATAAAAAAGAATAAAAAAAATCAACCTCAAATATTAACAATATGCAAAACTAACGATATTTTGAAAGGTATGAAAAAGGTTGAAAAGAAAAGATTATTCATCCTGCCTCCTTCTCTTGGACGACAAAAAAATTATTTCGAAGGTTTACAAGAAAATCAAAAAATACGAAAAAAACAAAACTACGTTAAAAATTATATACAAAAGAATATCCTCGGAATTATATGATAGAAATTTAAAAAAGAATTAATCTAATTCAAGTCATAATCTATATAAAATTCCCAAAATTATTAATAGAAAATAGATAAAATGGAAGAATTACAGATGAATGAACAAAATAAACTTATTTTCAAATAAATAAATTAGTACCACTTTAAAAACAGGCCTTGATTTTAAATTATAAATATTAGTTGTTTAAACTAATAAACTCACTTAAAATAAGAATTTAAAAGCAACTCGAACCAATTAAAGAAGAATTTGATATATTTCCATATAATAAAAAATAAAATAAAATAACACTGATTCTGTTTAATTAACCAGGAGCTACAAACTATGAGGCTCAAGTGGAACACTATAAATATAGCAAAGCAAATGGGTAAAAACAATCGATGCGATCATGCACAAATCCAGAACTGCACATTCCATATAATTAGGCAAGTCACATTACGGCAGCAACTCTTTTGCTGCGTGAAGTGAAGTTAAAAAGTTTGAATAAGTTTCTAATGAAGTCTTAACATTTAGTACTGGTTTCATAAACAATAAAGACAAAGTGCATTCATTCATATAAATTCGTCGCAAGCAAAATTCCAAGTCGCACGGGAGGACCTCCAATACCTTCCACTGCACCACAGAGCACAACCATAACATACGCATTAGCAGATGGTTTTAGCTGTTCGATAATGAATGAAGGAAAAACAACGATTAAAAGAAGTTACGTGAAATGCAGATGACCGCGAAATTTGTGTCATTCAGTTCACAAATATACCAGTAATACTTGAGCTCACAGCAAGCACACTCAAGCAACACATAATACTTAAACAGGTACATCAACAAATGAACTCTTTCCATATTAATATCATAACAACAAAGGTAATAAAAGTTCCCCTAAAGACCAGAAATAGAGCAGGGAAGAATAATGAGAAATTCAACTATATCCTTAAAATTAAAAAACCAAAGTCAAAGAATCCTGGTGAATGAGTTAACACAACCTTTCCAAAGCTCCGAACCTCATTCAATTATAAAAAGAAACTTGCTACTGCTAGACATCGGACTGAGGAATGACAATTGTCATATGATTGGAAATCCTGCTTGTTATAACATTCTATGAAAATAGGAGGAAAATTACTCACTTGTCTAGAAATTTGAGAAATTTTTCCATAATTTCAGAAGATAGGAAAAAAAAGTGACCATCATAATGACAAGTATTCTATGTGTAGTAACAAGTTAAAAAGTGATCATAAAATGGTACATCAAATGAACAATTAGGATATGTTTCTTCCCCAAGTTTATCACAGAAATTTCAACTTGGTTAACCAATAAGTTAAAAGGAAGCCTTGCACTTACCCCACTTTGGAATTGTAAGGAAAATAAAAATGCATGGTCAATCCCCCAACCCCTGTCAAAAAAAAGGTGCATCATGATATGAAAAATTGAAAGTGCTCCACATTGTCAGCTGACTAACTCAGGATCAAAGTGCCCGGATGACCTTTGAAGATTCTTTGTCATCACAAACTGTTGGTGTCAGAATGAATTTGCAATACAAGAACGCAGAATACCATTTCAGAACTAAAATAGAATTTACAGTGTAAATGATGATACACTCTTTTGAGAGCAAAACATCCAAAAGAGGGGCAAAACAATCTGAATAAAGACAAAGCCATTCCACAGACTTCAATATTCAGGCAAGGAGAAGAGCTGAATTGAACACAGAACTGCTCAGCTTCTGTCTTTCATTCAAATAAGAGCTTGAGCTTGGCTCAAAAGCAAATCAAGACAAGAGCTGACAGCTGTTTTTGACAACTGCATTACCTTTAATGCAGTGGATGACATGCTAATTAAGCTAAAAATTGAAGTTATTAAAGTTCAATTATTTAGCAACTTTGTGGTAGTCTGTAAAATGTCAATGATTATGATAGAAACTGTTCTTTAAAATATTAAAAAGATGATTAACTGCCAAATTGTGAACACAGAATAGGGAAAAGTTAAAGAATGAAAATTCCAGTGCAAGGGGAAATGTTTCCAAGCTGGTATGCTTCTTTGTTAGGGAAAGAACCAAGCTGAGCCAAAGGCTAAGTGCTCAGGCTTGACATAATCTTGTCAAGTCACTACTTAGTCTTATCTTGAGCTCTATGACAGCCAGAAAACATCATGCAATTTCAATTTTGAGATATCTTCATACATTATAGGAGACACTCAAGCTCAAAAATTGAAGAACCTTCAATATCAGTGCATGATGACATACTTAAAATTTATTATTTATTTGTTTGTTTGCGATTGTGACTTCAAAATTTCTGAACTGTTCAAAACTAAATGAGCTAACTGATGCCGCATATCAGATTGGTTGATGAAAAGGCAATAAGTAAAAGAGAAATAATAACATGTTACATTTTTGTTGACTCCTACAACAGGTTAACTGACTGAATACTCCAACTGGCTTTTAATCATTAAATGATGAAAATAACGAAACTGACTAGACTATTTATCAAAGTAGCTTTAATTGATGGTTGTATCGTTTTCATTTACATTATTGATTCACCAACTGCAGCCAGCAGATTTCACAAAAAAACTAGTAGTATAATTTCTCACCAACACTATAATTCCTCTCCTATCCTTCAGGGACCGCTGCAAAAACTACCCCTTCGAAGGTCTCTCAGTGTTACCACTATAAAGGAATATCAACAAGCTTATCTGTTTCTCAATAAATAAGTTTGCACACACATACACCAGAAAAAAAAAAAAAAGAAAAAGAAAAAGAAAAAAATCATTCTTTAATCCCTAAAATTTCCAGATAACGGTCATATAATCTTCCTTAACCTCTAGCCCAATCATTTATGAAGGACCACATTCAAGCTCAAAGTTGACAACAAAAGAATAACCTTTCTTAATGTATCAATTGCGGCTCATTTTAAATGTAGAACACAATAGAAAACAAGGAAGAGTTATACAACACAAACGAATCTGATTTGAATTTTGCCTTCATTAATTGCTTCCGGACTTCATTATGTCAAAGTTGCAATCATAATCCACAATTTAATTCACAGAATCACAACATCTCAGGAACCCAATAACCCAAATCAAGCAAGTTAATACCACTTTAAGAACAAACCTTGAAACCCAAATCCAACATCTTGACACCAGTCCTCTCCGCCTGCAATCAAAAAATAAAGAAAAAGCTTCTTGTCCTAAGCTGCCAAGAACTTAAAAAACCAATATTTAAACCAAAAAAGCAACATTACCACAAAAAAGAGCAATTAAGACCTATAATTTCAAACAACAAAATTTCTCATTAAACGTAAAAGTTAGCACCTTTAACCAAACCCGTCGTCAAATCAGTACTTTAAACTGCACAAAAATCCAAAACAATCGCAAAACAGACAGACAAACAAACTAACAAACAACATACGTACCCTAGCCTTGGCCATCAAGGTTGGCCTGTCCTCCGCTCCCTCCACTCCCATACGACCCGTCGTCCCCAGTCCCCGCAGTCTGCCAAACAGACTGCCAAGCCTGGCTCGGCGGCTGGACATAAACTCCAGTGGGATCAACCGCCGGCCGACCAATCATCATCCCTCCAGGCCCAGCAGGCCCCGTGGGCTGGCCTATTGGCGGATAATAATACGGAACCCCACTTGCCGTGGCTCCCACCATTCCTCCCAAACCGGTAGCCTCATCCTTAATCTCATCTCTGGGTACAATATCCACCAAGAAGTCAAAAATATCGGTCCTAGTAATCGCCGCAGCGATATCATTCTTCTGCAGCGTCCTCCGTTTGTTTTCCTCCGCGTGAAGCCACGACCGGATCGTGAGCTCCAAGATGAACAACTCGCAAGCTTTCGCAAACAAAATCGGGGCTTCAGCCGATATCATGCGAACGTCCTCGTCCGCTTTCATGATTTTCTTGATGCGAGCGAGAGGTAGCTGGTGGTTCTTGAAATCATTAACCTGTTCTATTTCTTGTCTCTGATAAGACCAAAACATTTGAAGCTGTTGTTGCTGCTGTTGAATGAGATGATGAAACGGCGCCGCAGCGGCGGCTGCAGCTGCAGAGGGAGGCTGAGGTGGGTACGAGGATGATTGACCCTGCTGGTTGTTCTCCATTGATTTAGCAATTGGGATTTTGAAAAGAATTGAACTTTTGATTAAAAGAAAGAATTTTCTTTTATTAAATCGGATTGGCTTGCTTGATCGTCGATGAAATGTGGACAGATGGTGTTGTCTTTGATTGATCAAGATGTGTTTTGAGGGTTGAAGATGAGTTTCATCAATGGATGGTGGGGATGTTATTTGGGGAGAAGCAGGATGGGATAAGGTACAGGCAGGACGAGACTTGTGTTTTCTTTAATTTATTTGTTTATTTTAATTATTTAGGGATAAAATAGAAAGATTAAATAATTAATTAATTATTTTAGGGATAAAATAGAAAGATTCTTCACGTTTTGCCTAATTTTGGTTTAATATGCTTATTTATTGGTTAATTTGACTTCTTTTTATTCTCTTATACATGTTGTCAAATTAATTTTTTAATTATTTAGTTAATTAAAAAATTAAGAAAATATTTTTAAAAAATAATACGAGAAAATATTATTATTATCATTGTATCTTATAATCATAATAAATTAAAGAAATAATATCAATAACAATAATACTTTAAAAAAAAAAAAAAGGGGAAACGAAAAAGGAATTTATAAGGAACCAATGGGTATGGCATGCTTGTATAGCTACAAAAATTTTTCAAGAATTTATTTATTTTATTTATAATTTTTTTATAAATAAAAGTGAAAAATATGCATAAAAAATACTTAAGAAAAATTGTTTAATCCAAAGTTTTACAAATTAAAATTTTAACTTTGATTGAGTTTAATATTATAGAAATTTTTGGATATGAATTAGCATGTAAATTGTAATATAATAAATTAAAAATAATAATAATAGCACTCATGCTAAAATTTTCATACATCCCAAGTGATGTAATAAGTGGGTTAGCATGCATTCATTAGATGATAAATTTTTATAATTTTTTAAATTATTTATTTGACTTTTTTATTATTCAATAAATGTATGTCACCTCGTTAGAGACCTATTTTCAAATAAAAAGTTTGAAATGGATAGTATTACTCTTAAAAGATGAAAAAAATAAAATAAAATAAAATAGAGAAATTATTTTTCGTATGTAAAACATTTCCAATCTCTATATCAATAAATTTATTTAAAAAATGGAGTGAAAAATAAAATATAGATAGCATTAAATCAATTCCCACCTATTAATATTTTGAGAATTATTATTTCCTCATTCTCTATTAACTCATCCCAATTTTGTTACTTTATAAGAGATTTTTCCATCCCTAAAATCATCTCACATGTACTAATTTAATTAAAAATTAAGCAAAAATTACTTTCATAAAATAATAATTTTACCCATATCCATTTAAAAGTAAACAAAACTATAGCAATTTACCCATATTTTTATTTATTTTCACCTAATATTCCTTTCTCTAAAAAAAATAATATTCCTCTTCAAACATAATTCTTATTCATGTCTCACAATTTGAAAGGTCAAATAGTATGCTTTCAAACTAAGCTTTTAGTATTTTTGGCTTTTAGAATTCCTTACCCTCCTTTCAATAAACAAAAAAGGAATTCTATACCCACTTGGTCTTTGGGTCAAATAAGAAGATTTTGAATTAATAATAATAATAACTTTGCTAACGAATGCTTTTAAAATACTTTTTAAATTTTTTTATATTTGTTATTTATAGTAATTTTTAATATTTAATATAGTAATTAATAAATATTTTTTTTTATAAAATTTAATATATTAAAATTTATAACTTACTAAAAATAAAAATATTAATAAACGTCTTAAGAGTATTCATTAACAAAATCTTAATAATAATAATAATAATAATAATAATAATTTTATTTTTTCATATGGTGACAAACTACAATTATTTAATTATTTAGACTGAAATTTGTCAAAGTCTTTTAATTTTTAATTTTATATAATATTAACAATGATTATAATTTTATACTTAGCAAAAACAAAAATTTTAAATATCTTTTATATTTATATATATGATAAAATAATAAGAATATTCCACAGTAACATGATTTGCTTGCTGAATTTATAATGAAATGATTTTTTCTTTTTAAAAGGATTCTTGCTTGAAATGATTCTCTTGAGTGATTTATTGTGTTGTATATTTCAGCCAATGAGCTGTTAGAAACCAAACTTATAGAATAAAAAGCAGTTGACCAATTACATGACTTTTATTTATTTATTTATTTATTTATTCTAAATAAAGATTTATATATAATTTCTTTTGTGTTTGTGTAAAATTGAATTATTCTTCAAGAGAATATAAAGACTCTCTTTACATTAAAGAATGAAAAAGGATTAAAAACAGTGACACAAATACAAATGTTTAAAAGAAGAAGCCTTGTTTATATGGGTGGCAATTTTAGTAAACACACGAACAATTTATTTATTATATTAAAATTATAAATACGAATAAACAAATCATATTCGTCTCGCATAATTAAATAGAATTAAATATTATTTTCAGTTAATTCAATTAAATATAATCATCTGTTTATATAAAATTATTTGATTTAATCTTATTAAATACGATTAATCCTATAAATATAGATTTAACTAGTTTAACATTAATATTCTTTTATAAAATGTATTTTAATATAAAATAATAATATAGACTTTTTAAAAAATTTTATTTTATGTAATTATATATTATAATCCATATATGATTAAAAATAATCTTTTATTATTAAATAAACATATTTTAAATAGATTAACGAATAAATAGTTTCAAACACGAGTAAGATTTGTTAATTAATCCTGTAAAAATTATAAATATGAATATAATTAATTTATTATTTGTATTAATTTTTCTCAATTTAAATTTATCTATATCAAATTTGTGTTAAATAATAGTATTGTGAATCAAATTATCATATTTCTTAAAAAACAAATGATTGTATAATTTTAAAATTTTATTTACATTACAATAATCTCATCCTCTTTATTGTAATTTATGAATATCAAATAATAATATAATAATCTTGTCCTACTCGAATTCGACATGATATGAATAAGATTCATTTAATTAATGTGTAATAAACAATTGATGAATGGATAAGGTCAAATATGAATACAATTAATTTAACTAATCATGTTTAAAACAAATTGGTTAATGGACAAAACAAACACGAATAAGATTAGCTAAAAAAACAATTGACACCAATATAATTCATTAATTATTTATATCAATTTTTTTAATCATATATATATATATAATTCAACGTATGAGATGAAACTACATCAAACTATGCTATCCTGCAAGGATGAAACGAGAAACCAGAGAAGTGATCTGTAAATCAAAAAGAAGAACAAAAGAATGTGGAGCTCCTGGGGCTCATAAATTTAACTAGCTGCAAAAGTAGTTCTTCAAGAATGTTGCTATAGTCCAGAAAAGAAAAGTTACAATATTTGCAAATAAGGAGTTTTGCCTTCAGGATTGGAGCCATGAATTTCTATAATCCAAGTCAAAGGAGTTCTCCAAATACAAAAACAAAGCTAGTAATGTGTTTGATTCCTCAGAAAATAGAAGAATAGTAAAAAGAGGAGAAAATTATGGTATTTTATAAACTACTTTCTATTAGGTGGATACGGTGATGGTAACTCATTCAATTCTAAAATTTTGCCTCCATCATCTTGGCTGTTAGAATGCAACTTCCATAAATATTTTCTTGTTCTAAGGTCAAGCCCATATACTCCAGAATTTTGTAATTAGTATTAGCTAAGAACCGAGTAACTTTCCTGTTTCTCTTATCGCCTCCGTTTGTACACCATCATCTTTTCTTCCCTCATCTCCTTTCTCTTGTTCATCATTGCTTCTGTCTGAACTTTTCCATGGACATGCTCTGCAATACCCTTTTCATTGTTAGTTTTGCCATTCTCCAGCAGTTCTTCCTCCTTGGCATTTTGCGGCCCATCCAATGTATATTCTTCCTTAGATTTTTCAGCAGTCCCCATTTTTTCCAGCTGAGATTCTGCTAGTACTTGGAGAAGTTCCATGGGTGTAGATGCAGGATCAAGTTCCAAACAACCCTTAGGAGCATCATGACCTTCTTGACCCGTGAGCAAGTAAGAAGGGGCCTGATGAGAGAATCGAAACATCTCTTCTCTTGGAATTGTCCATCGTTTGTATTCTTCCAAATGCTGGCAAAACACCGTCTTGAAACCAGGAACTTTAACGAGTGGCACAACAGTTGCACCAGTCTTCTCATTATAATCTTCAAGAACTTCCACCATGTCATATTTGTGTATCACTTCATCTGGAGTAAGCTCATTCCAATATTCAGACCAGTTCCTGTAAAGAGCCCAAACTTCTCCCTTCCTCGGATATATTCGAATGGCCCCTCTAGTGCCTTTTGTCCAGCTAACCTTATGCGAGAAAGAATTAAGAGTGCTATAAGCTTCATACTTTCCTCTCCAGAAATCCCCACTTGTCTTGGGGAAGCCAGAAGAAACCCAATTTAGCGGGGCCAGTTCACTGTTGCTTTTAGAATTAAGCCAACTGATTTGCATTTTGAATGGTTTCAATGACATCACACTATGAATCATAGCATAATAACGTGGCATCCCATCGTCCTCATCATAAGCAGCCCAGACCTGATTTTTACCAAATGATTTTTCAGTACGATCCTGGTCAAAATCATGAAAATCGGGATCTGGAACACTCATTGATGTTGGATCATTCTTATGAGCTTCAATATCAGAAATGGTAGGGGAAAGCTTTTCAGGATGAGCACTAGTCCTGATATGTACAAACTCTGCACAGTTTTTAGCATCTGCTTTTGCAACATACACAAGATCTTTTTGCCTTTCTTCCTTTTTATCTTTGATGTCCTTACTCGACCACTTTGATTCATGCAAAGTCTTTGAAACAGTATCCTTTCTGCATTCATCAAGCTTCCTGCGAATCTCTTTCCTAGCCTTGTTCATCAACATATTCCGAATTGCTAGAGGTGACAACTCCCGACTCCAGTTAACATTTTGGTTTCCAACAATTTTCACCTTTCCCATTTCAGAACTACCATTGTCAGGTCCAGATGCACCAATTCCTCCATTTCCTGTGAAAATTCGATTTGCCATCTCGCTTTCATTACTATTCGCCATTTGTTCACTTTTACGTCTTTTTCTCTTAGACCTATTTAGTCTTCTCACAGTATCAGCACCTATGCGCATATGAGAAAAACCATTACCGCCTTTCAGAGAATCAAGAGTTTTCATCAGAAAGGCTTTCTCTCTCATGAAAGCTGTTGCTACCTCTTCACTATCCCTCTTAAATTGTCCACGGGATGGCTGAACCACATGTTCTGCTTGAGCAGCCGAGAAGGAGGATGCAGCATACTGGGGGCTGCCAGATTTTGAGAATGGACCTGATTTCGCACCTGTGGCAGCGGCTGGTTTCCTCACCAGAGGGTATGCATTTGCTTTCTCAGTATTCTGACTAAAATTTTGCTGTTGCTTGTAGCTAGCCCATGGAATAGAGAAAGCATTACCAGTTAAAGGTGGGGATGTTGTCTCAATAGCCAAAAATGGCCGATGACAGTTGGGGCAAATAAGATTGCAGTTGAGATAAGTTCTGAGGTACTCAAAATTCATTTTACAAGCATTACAGGTAGTCCAAAAGGTATTTGGTTTAGGTTTAAGATGAGGCAGGCGACATTTGGTAAAGGCAGCAATCTTCTGATTCCTCGCACTCAAATTATTACCGTTGGAGAATTTATGGAAACCATTCTCACCAGTAGGCACAGATGGTGATGATTTCCCATTTGGAATTTCCACATAACTACCATTCCTCTTTTGGTCATATGCAATTCTCTTGCTTTTATCAGACAATAAATTCCAGGCTTCTGATATAATTTTGAAAGCCCCTTCTGCACCTACTGATTTGTTTTTATCAGGGTAAAGAATTAAAGCAAGTTTCCTGTAATGCTTCCAAATTGTATCATCATCAGCCAATGGTCCCACGCCAAGGACCCTGTACCAATCAACTACGCCATTAACTCTTTTGCTGACAGAAATATGCACATCAATTGTTGCTAACAATTGAAGAAGACCATCAAGCTCAGGATACAACTTTTTCGCCTTCAATAAAATTTTTTGTGCCCCACCAAAGTCCTTATCTGCAAATTTCTTCTCCGCAAGCTCTTTGGCCCGTGTGGCCTCATCTTTGTTACAATCCATTTTCACTTTTTGATTCCTTGAATAGTTTCTTATGTGCAAGTAGAGGCCACAATATCAACAAAAACTCAACCAAGGAAACTAAATCTATGTCCCAATATGATCGCAGGCGTCATTAAAAAGCTGCCATCAACTATTCAAGCCTTGATATAACGAAACAATAAATGCATATAAGTAAACAACTTCAGAAAAGAAGGAATGAAGATGCAAAGTTAAGTCTGAAGATTACGGCCAAGATTATTCACAAACAACTAGCACAAACATCCACAATTTCCCATAATAATAACCGCAATCAAAGAAACACTATTGAATATTTCTTGAGATCCATCAATTCAATATTTTATAATATTGAATCATCTAAGAAACCTATCAAATGATCAAATGAAAAAATGCAGAAAATATATAGGAATTCAACAAATTCTACTACCGAACTTTCAAAATAAGCATAACAGACTTGACAATACAAGATTCTTAGGAAATACTTTGAAACTCCATTGACAATGAACATCCCTAACCAACAAACATCCACAGTCATTAACTAAAATAATAGTAGGTGTTAAAACAAACATTCAAATAGTCTGTTCGTTATATGAAAAATCATTGATAAAAGCATGAAGAATCTCAAAATCTCAGAAGAAGTTGTTAAACACTACTGGTAAAACACAGTCCAGGTTTTTATCACAATTTCCTCAATTTCTCTGCAACCAGAGAAACATTGTTCATTATAAGTATAATCTCAATCATCATACATTTCAAAATAACAAAAAATTTTAAATATTTAAACCATAATCCATTCAAAATTGATGAAAACAAATAGAAAATGGAAACAGAGGAAATCCCCACTTTTCATATTAACTTGAATTTTACCAACAACAACAAATAAAAAATAATAATAAACCAGCATTATTATCAGCATATTTTATATTATAATTTCGACAGATGATATTCCAATAATTTTGATCGAAACCCTAAAAAAATGTTCATAACAATAGTAAATAATCTAACAGAGTAGCAATGGTGAATATGTAACCACAAAAAAGGGAAAAGAAACAATTTATGTTACCCATTTCAGTGCATTGATTCGAAAGAGACGCCATTGATAAATTCCCAGTTCAATTTTGTTTTCTCGCCTTTTTCATCTTTTTTTTTTTTTACCAACCAGAACAAAAAAAAATCTCAAAAGGTTAAAAAGCAAAATATTAAACGCATGTTGTGTGTACATATATAATGTTAACTAAATATGAAAGGTTATAGGAATGTGGGTATTTTTTTTAAGGATTTTTTAAAAATAAAATTTTTTCATAAATGGTAAAAACCTAACCATTGGTTAACTTTTAACTCTGGTTTATAGATTTGCAAAATTGCCAGGTTGTTTAAATATGGAGAATTTAATTTGCGGAAATTTCCCATGTGCAACATTAAATTAATTTTCCTTTTCTTGTGTATTTCTCAGGTTTTTATATTTTACATGGTTTTTTCAACATATATTTAAAATGGTTAAATACTCACTTGAATGGTTGAATTTGACATTGGAAGTCATGCTAATAATAGGTTAGCATAAAATTTGTGTGAATGCATATATTTTCCTTGAAATTCTTGTGATGTTCTTAGTATTTCAATTAATTTCATAATAAAAGGGTGAATACTTTTACAACAAAGATAATCCTCAATTAAATTTATGCAATCCAAGAACTTCACAGTCAAAATTTGGTCATGACCATGCCAATATCTAATACTCACAGCAATAAATTGATAGCAAGAATTTTTCTCACAACTGTGTGAGATATATTCCTGTAGTAAAATTTGACAAAAGTGGAAGGTTTGGAAGCATATTAATTATATTACTATTTCTTCCTTTATGCAACATGAATTTGAAAATTGTTGTCAATTTAAGAACTCTGTTTTAGGTGCATGCATTTTTCTTTACTTCCATATTCAGCAACGGAGAAGTAAACCAGAGATGACCTGACACAGTATTACTGGATTTCCTTATAACATTTTAATGGGTAGAGGTGAAAATATGTATATTAATATTCTTGCCATAAGTCATTGGATTCTCAGGACTTTGTGCCACAATGAAAACCAATTCTATACTTAATCAGCGTCAGCAGATGGATTTCCTTACCATAAGTGGCTGGTAATGGTAAAATCTTATCATTTTCTTTTCTTTTGGGCGTCAATTACTTGACTGAGATCTAAGCAATTGTTGGCACCGCTGGTTTTGCTTCTATTGGCCAAAAGACTTGTAGCATCCATGCTTAAGTGACCCTCCTGCTGGTGTTCTGCATTTTCATGAGAATATACACCCATCTTAAGAACGGAGGTTCCCAGCTTCTCCAGGGTAAACCTATTTGCATTTGAATCAAGAGCTGCCTTGCAACCGAAGAAATTTTCTGAAAAAGGAAAACTCATACGATTCGTTGTTCTAAATTGTTGTGAGTTTTGGCAAGAGCAAAGTTAGACTGAAATTCGGAGAACAAGGAGATCTTAAGCACATACTATCAACTAAATAGACCTTGTCAGAATCAATGTAAATTCTTCTGATTATAGTAGTGATTAAAGTAAGTTAGGAAATATATATAACCATAAAGAAATATGTGAAGATGTAATCATGAAATCATTGCAACATTATATGCGACCCGATAGAACCACGACCTTATTATAACCTGCAGATAAATAAAATAACCTGCTGGTACGCAAAAAATCATTGCAAGTTTAAGAGCCAACAACATAGAATTAAAAATTCCAGACAAGAAATAGCTTCAATCAAAATTTGAAGCAAATGAACTTACAAGGCCTGTCTCATTACTGTTCAAGGTAAGGAAGAACTGGCTTTGACTGCTAGTTTTGAAGTATTATGTGCAGTAGAAATGCACATCCCAGTTTTCTTCCCCTTGAAAGATATCCAATCCAAGATAAGCTCGATTTTTTCATACCTATATATTGTGCAAAGCAATCATTCGTTGCTTCTCTTATGACTCAATTGTGTGACCTCCCATAAAGTTGAGCATAAACACTTTTAGTCCTATGAACAACAATCAAACTCAACACCATTGCAATAATGCAAAGCCCTGCCATGATTCCGCAAGTGAGAGAGTAGCATATTGAACCCACACAATTCAGTGTTTCCTCTTCCCATAGGGGCAATGCAAGCACTTTTCCAGTATATTGCTTTCCAAGGCCTGCTTGTTTCTCGGCATAGTGGTCGTATATACCACTAGCAATGACACCGGAAAATATTAAAGAACCAGCAGGACTTGCAAGCGTTAGAAAATTATATAAGGCTCCAAAACTTTTCAAGCCAAATAGCTCTGACACTGCAGCTGGAACTATTGCCCAGTGGGCACCATAACCGAGTCCAATCAACACAGTTGTGACATATATTTCACCAGGCCATCCCATGGCATAGTAAAGAAGGGAAAACGCCATGACAACCTGAACCACCGCCATGGCCACTGGTCTTGGATAGGCAAAGTTTCTGGTTCAATAAGAAACAGGGAAACTAAGATCAGCAAAGGTTCTATTAGCCAAATTAGAATCACTGAAGTCATGAATTGTTATAAAAGAAATTAGGTTGCACCTTACAACAGCTTCTGAAAAGTAGCCGCCACCAACACGTCCAAGAAAGTTCCAAATGCTGATCATAGATACATATATATTTGTATCACTATACCCAAGAGATTGACAAATCTGACCCAGATTGTCAATAACTGTCAAACCAGACCCGGCAGCAAGTACAAGGGAGAAGAACATAAGCAAAAAATCTGCCTTTATCAGTGCCTGAAGTAAAGTGAAATCTTCTCCTCTACGTGGGCCTTTTTTCCACCTGACTCTCACTGCTCCTTCTGCAGCCGCTTGGAACAGTTTAGCTTGCAACTGAGAAATTCGTTTTTGTCTTTCTGATGCTGGAAGCAAGTCTACTTCCGGAGATCTCTCATCTTCAACCTCACTAAGGATGACCTCTTCTCTATCTTGCTCAGATTTACTTGCTTCTTCATTTGGCTCAAGGAGAAGACTCTCCTGCACCGTAGTTTGTGGTTCAGAGAAGAAGACCAATAAAACAGGAATTATGACTGGAAGCAATATGAGTATGATCAAAAGCGCGGCTAATACTGTGACCACAGTTTGATTTACATCAACTAGATCTTCAAGCAGCAAGACACCCAACATATAAGCTGCCAGAATGAGGCAAACAGTGTATGTAAATAAAAAGCTCAAACTATCAGACTGCCTCACTTGTCTGTGACCCCCTACAGGTCTAACAATGAACATTAGAGCTATCACAACCATTGATGGCCCTACTGCGACCACGAAAATCAGTGATGCTTCATTAGAAGCATTAATCATGAGATAAATTTGAGTCAAAATAGCGCCACTCAACCCAGCAAATCCCTTCAGGATCCCCACAACAGGACCACGGCTTTTGGGGAAGTTCTGGACACATGAAACAAGAGCTGCTGTGTTGAAGTAAGTCTCACCATTGGTTCCGACAAAAATAGCAACACAAAGCTGCATAACAAAATTAGTCAAAATATTTACCAGTATGTATTGGCTGAAAAAACTCAAAACTTCCTTTGAACTATTTAGCAAAAAATAATACAAAAATCACGCAGTTATTCCTCCAAATATTCACATGTATTCACAGGTTTTGTGCAGTGAAATAGCATCTCATTCTCTAACAACAAGCCACTAAGATATTAAACTATAACTCATGGCATGACCAGGTCCATGTGCTTGTTCTCAAACAGATTAAAAGGAGCCAGATGTCACAATTCCTCAAAATTTGGACTGCAAAACATTTTCTCTCATTTATAATTAAGAGGTTATTTTTCTCCTAAGATCTGTGTATCATTTAATCAATTTTTTTCTACTAAATAGGGCCCTTCTTTGGAGCTGACTACTGGTTAATACAACTAAGTAAATCATACACCACTCAGGTTTTTCAGTCATTAAAGTCCTTCCAGAACAAACCAACAAAAAGTTACTATAAATATTTCCTCACTAAACATTAAGACAACATGAACAAATATCTTGCAAGTGCTCACCTGAGACCAAACCTGAAAAACTAGCTGTAACAAACACATTCGCTCACGGGTTTAACGATCATTCTGTTGAGATAAAGACACTGAAGCAGTAGAACACTTTAAACACCACATACAAAATTAAAAAAATCCTAGAAGGGAAACAAATTTAATGGGGGATATATGTTTCATCACAAATGACTTGCCTTTTTGAAGGTCAACGAAACCTTGAGAAATAATATATCCCAATAGAAATTCTAAAAATAATAAATTGCTCCACTCATTCATCTAAATTAGATTAGAACAAACCTACCAAGCATGACGGTTAATCAATGTAATTTAAGCGATAATCTCAGTTTGCTACGGAAAAATCAATGAAAAACCACCATGTTCACTAATCTAATCAACATCCAACAAAGGCAAAATCAAATTTTTTGAGAACCCAAAAGGAGAAGGAAAAAAGAAATCAAAAACTCCTATCGATACCCATGACAAAAAAACTCTTTACACTAACAATTAAACATAACAAACAAACTAATTCAGAAACAGGGAATAGAAATTCTTGAACTCACCACCCAAAGAGGCAAAGCAGGTATCCTACTGGTAACAATAAGCCAAACCAAGCCATAACCAACAAAATTTTGCACTACTCCGATGAGATTAATAGCCCAAATCGGCAGAATCTCGATCAAACCCCCAGCTACAAAGCCGATACTGTCACCCAAATCCTTCGCCACACCCAAAATAGCAATCTGTCGCTGGTTGTAACCCATTTCGCTTTTTATTACAGGCGATATGCTTCCGAACAAGTAGCCAATCCCAGCACAGGATTGAATCCACATTGCGCTGACAAACACCAGCCATCGATTGTTCACAAAGGTCTTTAGTTTCTGAGATAAAAGAAACATGCTTCAATTTTCTTTGCAACGAATACTTATCAGATCCTGAGGATGATAGTCATATTAAGTAAACGTGGTAGATGTGTTAACCGTTAGTAGTTGAAATATGTGCATGTATTTTTTATTGACTTCGTCAAGAACAAGACCGAGACAGATAGAAAAACCAAAACGTGGGACGATGGCAATGATAAAAAGGCCTTAAAACGATGATATTCTGACCGCTAACCAACGGTCATTGTATCTGTACTCGCTACCTTCAACAGCTTATCAACTACACAAACGAAAAATAAAATTACTTCGAAAGCCCATGTTTTATCAATTTCATTACATTGCATGGAGGTAAAAGAAAAGATCTAGCTGTTTTCTTGCAAAAAGTCCTTGTTTCCAGAGAAAGCACAGCTATAAAGTAAACATTTGAAAACGTTTTCAATGTTTATGGCAACACAACCCTTAACCCAGCTCCCTTTTCTTAATTTTTCGCAGTGGGTAGATTCTTAAAGCAAAGTTTTCTTTCCTTTATGATTTGATCGCCCCTCACATCTGAGTTTCATAATAAACATCTTCGAATTGAACTTATGCAAATTAAAGCTTAATCGTTATGTTAGGTAGAAGTCTTTAATCAATTATGGTATTACAAAATTAACGTTCATGATTTCTACTAAGTTGATAATTAGTTGGTTTGGACTAATTAAGTTTCGTAAGATACATGCAACTAATAATTTTCTTTGCCGTTTGTTGATTGTCTTCTTCCCTCATTCGTCCACCTCTTTCAAACCTATAAGCTACTGATTTCTTACAGAATCCAAAACACCAATGACTTCCTTTTACAAATTATATTATATGAGGCAAGAAAAAAAAAATTCAAGGTGTTTTCCTACAAGTTCCAGAAAAAAGAAATTAAAAATAATTTAAAAATATTTAAAATTGAGTTGTTCTAACTTCACAATTGATTTTACTTGAGAAAAATAAATGAGTCTCGATAATAATTATATTTTATAATTTTATTTCTAAAATTAACTAAAATAGTGTTTAACATCGAACATGCTCGTAGGTGGGTGGGGGCAATGAATCATTTCCATTTGAAAACGTTTTCATTGCTTTCAGTGACACCTGCAATCATTGCTTTTTTTTGTGCAGCGAGCCCGCGCTGCAACCCAACAACTGAAGACAACCAGACTTTGTCGAGACACGTAGGCACGGATTAGGATTCGATACAGTTTTACCATATAAATTAAAATGTAATAGATAATTAATAAATAAAAATTACAATAAAAAAATAAATTTCTATTTTCCATAGATAAAAGAAATAATTAAAAAATTTATATTATGATCACTATTTATAATTATTTTTTTTAACTACACAAATTCAAAATTTATTTTTTAGCCATTTTGGACCAAAACAATTCATCCTGTAATATTTAACTTTGGTTGACCTTTTTTTTTTTTTTTAAAATTTTGGTTTGCAATTTATTTTATTTATTAAAAAAATGTGAAGAAAAAGAAGAAAAAAAGCCCCAAGAAATTTAGCTATTATTTTTGCGAAAGTCATGAGTAAATGCGTATTCATAATAAAGGATCCACAATACTAGACACGTTTTAATTTAGTGTTGTTTAGAAGATTCGAAGAGTCTGACCATACCTAAAATTTTGGGTTAAAACAAAAAAAAGAAGAAAGTCCTGCCAAAATTCTTGACCATGCAATATATCACCAACAACCTGTAAGACATTTTTTGATCATTCTAGTGAGATTATTAATCTAGTGGGGCACTTACTATCAAAGGCAACAAATGCAATTTAAATTAATACCTAAGAAATGATTTAAACAAAAAAAAGGAACAAATATTTCTTATGCTTGTGTAGTTAGAAGCTTAATATATGCTTAAATCTACATAAAACTTGACATTATGCTGTGGGAATGTTAGGTAAATATCAAAGCAACCCAAATTTAGAGTATTAGACAATTATAAAGAAGGTGATACGATACCTTTAAATAATTAAAAATTACATATTTATATACAAATGATCTAATTATTTAAAGGTGATTGGATATTCAAAATTTGATTTTACTAATTATTCTAAATCAACTTGAAAGAGTCATTTCTTTAAAAAGTACAAACCAAACACCAATTATCACTTCAATAACAAAGGCAAAGTTTATTTTTTGTTTTGAAACAACATCACAAGCTATCTAGTTAAGGAGTTTCATTTCAAGGTTTGGAATAACTAACTCTATTTTTAGGTCACTGAGGATCTATTGTGATAATTTTGTTACAATGTTTTCGGTTAAAAATAATAAAAGTGAAAGGCAAAATAAAAGTATGAATATAAAGTACTTAGCCATTAGATAACATGTCAAATGAAATAAAACGGTGATTAAGAACATTAACACTAAGTTAATGATAGCGGATCCCTTAGTTAAAGGCTTGCCATCTTAGTTATATAAGGAACATGGTACTGGGTTCTATTATATGAATTGCATGTAATTGACATATTTTATTTTGCAGCATGTTTATATGAAATATTAATATTTCAAACTTTTTTCTTCTCATTTGACTCTTGTATGCATGTAGTTTAGAGAATGACACTAATAAAATTTGAATAATATTAAGACCCTAAATGTACACTTGAAGTTGATTCATATATACCTCTTTAATACTCTCTGAAAAAAAAAAAGATTATATTATAACACATGGAAGGTAATATTTAATTTGAAAGAACTTACAACCATTATTTATGTTTTCAATCATTTAGGATGAGTGTTAATTTAAAAAAAAAAAAAAATACATGTTTACATGATATTAAGAATAATGGACCAAGTGTGAGAATATAAGACATATTCATATTTAAACTATCTAAATATTTAGGTTTTTTATTTTTAATATTCTTTTAATTATGTGTATGTAAAATATAAATTAAGATAAGTATTTAGTGACTCATTATCTTATCACTGTCTCCTACATATATGATATTTTAAATTTAAATAGGAGTTATCCGATCAAATAACTCCAGTCATAAAAGAAGTCTACTTGATGGGAGAAGACTATTTTCAAAAGGATATATGTAGAAAATATATATTAGGATCTCTAGTCTACAATATAAGCCTGTGTGATTCCATTGTTACGCTGGATTCTGGTTATTGGATAGACTAGCAACTCAGAAATCTAATGGCCATTGCTGGCGGTAAGTTTATTGGGATTTCGTTTGTGTTCAATTATATACTTGGCGTTTAACAGAACCTTCTGAAAGCACCTGTGCTTTCACTTTTCATAGAAGGTATCTGTTTTACCCTCCAGCATTTTGTTTAGTTCTATCAAACTTTCATAAAAGAAAAAGAGAGAATGTGGAGTCAAATCACATCAATCTTATACATCTTGAAACCCATTCGCTTTTCACAATAAAGATAGGAAGACAATAAAGATGAGAAGACCGACAACTCAATTGGCAATGGAAGCATCTACAGTAACAGCGGGCCCTTAGTGTTTGTATTATAATGGCTTTTATATAAGAAGTTTGTATGATAAATTAACCTTCTATTATTATTATAATACTCTTGCATAATTCATTTTTTTAACTCTATAAACTTCTTCTTACTCTAAAAAAATATAAAATCTATGATAATTATATAATATTATTATATCAATTTATAGTAAGAATTTATATTAAAAAAATGTGTATCTCTAATATTAGAATATATAGTTTAGAAAATACTTTGCATGTTCACCAATTTACCACTTGAATTAATTTCTAAATTCCACTAATTATACAAATTGACGAAATTAACATGCAAGTGTTGGCGAAATACAATCAAACAGAGAAATCAAACGACCGACTGAAGTCTTGTGCCCAAAAATAGGTTTACTTAACAATATCCAGATATATTTGTAGCACTGAGACCAATCACAGAATCGTATTATAAAGAATTCATATCAAGTTCCTGAGCATCAGCCAATAAATTTTATGTTGCATTAACCATAACTATGAACATGATGGCTAGATATCTGAAATGAATCTAATTCATGTAATCATCCCATCCTAATTCGTCTATAGTTTTCTTCATTCTTTCTTCCTGAACTCTGGAGTCACCTAAAGCTGTTGTAAAGGGGTATACATACGTTACTTTTGTAGCCATAAACCTATAAGCAACCACCTCTCCTTTTACCAAGAACTCAACTACATCCCGGCCAAAACCTCCATCACTCTCAGCTTATAAATATTGGACTGGATTTTGTTTGCAATTTCAGTAGTCTTTAATGAAGAAATTAACGTGTGCAAGTGTAATCACAGTTTTTAATGTTAAAAGTTCAGTCTGCAACGCACTAATCATGGCACTTTTCTGTTTTTTGAGGATAGCTTCCTGCAATTTCTGCAATAAAACCAAAACCAAGCCAGATAATTAAGTCTCCAGAAAAGCGTTTTCTAAGTAGTTAAATACAAACAAGTAGAGCTATAGCGATGTGCTGCCCTTCAAACCTGAATTGCATTCTCCGTGGAATTTTCAGGATTTGGCTAACGAAGCGCAGAAGCATCTGGAAGAAACCATAGAAGCAGCTTACCAGATCCTCTCCTCTATAAATGACGAGCTTTGCTGCCCTACCTTATGGCTTACCACCAATGCAAACACCAGCACTACAACGTCAAACGGCGCCGTTAATGGAGACGCTACTTCCGACGCTAACTATCGCATGAATATGGGAGGCATCATTGGCGGCAGTAGCAATGGTGTGCTTGACGAGGCTCGACATAGGTACAAAACTTCAGTTGCCGCTCTTCGTTCTGTTCCCACTGCAATTCCTGGTTCTCATGAGGTCAATTTCTTGATACCCCAATATTCCTAACTTTTAGCCTAGAAGTTCGATTTTTGAGTGAAAATTTAACTATTTTCAATATAATGTAGGTTGAATTGGTTGTCTAATTTACTATTGTATGTGAACTTTTAGTTTAAGTTAAATTATATACTTAAAATCAGTTTAATTATGTGAATATTTGATATAACGTGATATAATTGTAATGGTATCAGTGGACACTTTTGTTACAGGAAGCTGGCAATATACTATATTTAGAGTAATGTTTAAACAAATTGTCGATTAATGTTTCAATGGTAAAATAGGCAAAAGCATTTGAAATGGGGTCCAATGCTAGTGATCTAATGACAACAGACAGATGAAGTTGAAATTGAGAAATTCGAAGAGCGAGTCTCTTTTCTAATTAAGAAAGGTAAATTTTAATAGCATTGGGTTGGTTCTAGAGGATCTTGTAGTGTTTGGTTTCATTTCTCATTATGATGGTAATAACTTCTGTTATTTAAAGGTTTGTTGGTTATATTGAGTTATTGTAGTTGTTTGCTTTTAGGCAGTCAATCGTTACTAAATCACGGTTCCTCCCTTTCATATAGGAGCTTGCAAATAAGAACAAGTATGTCAAGCTTCTAATAGATCAGTTATGGCATCTTATTACCTACATATCAACGTGTCAAAGTCCTTGTTCTGTCTGATTGCAGAGTAAAAATTTTGTGCTCTACCATGGTCCAAAAGAATAGAAGACTTAATCTAGACATCTGCGCCAGGTGCTCATCTTGACAGAAACTTTGATATTGTTCCTCATAGATATTCTTCAATGATTTTTACTGAAAGAGTATCTAGGTTACTCAATGGACAGGATTATGTTTCACTATTAAAACGATAATAGAGCATGTGAAGGATTTTGTATATCCTGATGTGATCAACATTATTGACAGGTGCTTGTTGAAACAAATTTCAGATATAAATATCTTGATTTAATGGTCATCAAGGTGATGTAAATCTTCATACGATTGCTGTGCGTAATGACTGTTGATAAATCATGATGTGAGATTTTGTTTATAGGTTGTAGGAGCCTTGAGGCTGCATTACAATACCAAGCTGTTGCTTGTGACTGGAGTCTCACATTTTCATTTTAACAGCAGCCTTTACGCAATACTTAAAAGGAAGTGACATGTTTGGAGTTGCTTTATCTTCTAGAGTTTAGCACTTTCAGCTGCCAGTTGTCTTATTTTCACTCGGTTACATTTTCGATCATATTTATGAGATTATGTCGATGATATTCTTGTGGGAATTTATTTATAAAGTGTGAATAAAATTTGTAGTTCATAATGGAATAAAATCAAATTATGATAATGACCTTCACCTACCTTTTGATATATACAAATTAATTAATAAAAGTTATTTTAATTTTTTATTAAAATAAAGTGATAGATATTTCAGATTTATTTACATTTTTTTCTCAATAAAACAAATACCAAACTCAAAATTTTGCACTTAAAAGAAAATGCACGTGGAATTTTCACGTTTGGTAAGTGGACTTAGGCTACTATAAGATAGAAAGCACCGACAGTCAGAATGGAGGATTTGACAGTTGAGATGAAGGATATATTTATCAACCACCGTGAAAAAACGGACAGGACGGCCAGCAGGGTGAGCTGGATTTGTCTTCACTCGGTAACCAGTAATGATGATTGCGTAGTTACAAGTCCCGTCTTACAAAAACTGTTTTTTAAAAAGTTATTATCACTTGAATTTGAAAATTTCAATAATATTTGACATAAATAATAAAATTAATCATTTTTTTTTATATTCTTATATATAATAATAAAATTCTATAAAACTATTTATTTATTTATTATTATAATATACATAATTTGATAAGGATATGAGAGTAAGGTAAGGGTTTAGGAATACAGGGTTTAAAGTTTGGGAATGATGAATCTTAAAAACAATATTGTGTTTACACGTTAAGAAGTTCTCTTTAAAAGAGAGATCAGCTGTAAAAGGTTCAACAACGTTCAAGAAACACGTATCGTTGAAGTCGATGAAATTAAAATCAGGCCACGTACACAAACAAAAAACGAGACTGACGATCTCATTCTTTCACAACCCTACAATATTTCATTGATTTCACTATTAACAAGAGCTCTATTTATTCCCAGTTCTTTTATATATATATATCAATAGCACAGAAATCAATCATGCCCGGTTTTCTTCTTCTATCCCTTTCTCTCTCTGTGTATCAAAGAGATATTGCGTGCTGCCCATTTTCCTCCACAGTTGGCCGCTTATTTGGTATTAAAGGTAAGTGGTCACTGAATTACAAGTGGGGTTATAGAGTTTAGTATTTCTACGCTGTTACATGCTTCTTGGAATAAAACAAGAACCTGGTTTTTCTTCATTTTCTCTTGTGGAGTTTGGTACCGGGTCTTGGTGTTAAATTCTTCTTTTCTTTGGTTGACTTGGCAGGTTTAACATGCAGCTTTTCACGTCTGCTTGTAAACAGGCTGTACAGCCTCCTGGTAAATTTCCAAGGTGGATTCAACCTGGCGCCTTTTGTTTTGACCAAAGGACAAAATTGTGTTCGTAAAGGGAGTAACCGGGACCGGAAAGTCTCGACTCGCTATTGATTTAGCTACACGTTTCTCAACGGACATCGTAAATTCGGATAAAATACAGATTCATAAAGGACTTGACATAGTTACCGAGTCACTGAAGAAGCATGCCACGGGGTTCCCCACCATTTATTAGACATAATCGATCCTAATGCAAATTTCACAGCAATTGATTTCAGAAATCATGCATCACTGGCAATTGAATCCATCATCAGTCGGGACAGGCTTCTGATAATTTGACCCACCGGCGATGATCGGAAGCCTCACCCGACTGATGATGGATTCAATGGCTAGTGATGCATGATTTCTGAAATCAGTTGCTGTGAAATTTGCATTAGGATCAGTTATGCCTAATAAATAGTGGGGAACCGTGGCATTCTTCTTCAGTGACTTGGTAACTCTGTCAAGGCCTTTGTGAACTTGTATTTTATCCGAATTTACGATCTCGGTTGGGAAACGGGTAGCTAAATCAATAGCAAGTCAAGACTTTCCGGTCCCAGTTGCTCCCATTAGGAACACAACTTTGTCCTTCGGTCGAAGCAAAGGCTCCAGGTTGAATCCGCATTGGAAATGTCCATAAGATTGATGTGCGAAATGACTGTTGACAAATTGTGATATGAGATTTTATTTATAGATTGTAGCAGCCTTGAAGCTGCATTATAATACCAAACTGTTGCTTGTGTCAGGATTCTCACATTTTCATTTTAACAGCAGCCTTTCTGCAATATTCAAAAGGAAGTGGCATGTTTGGAGTTGCTTTTCCTTCTAGAGTCTAGCACTTTCAGCTGGGAGTCGTCTTATTTTCCCTCCATTACTCGAATGGACAGGTTAGCATAGTCAAGCCTAAGGCTTCAGATTTTGAATTACAGTCTAGAGTCTCAAAATTTGAAGAAATTATTTGTGCATTTAAATGGATTCTTTGAAACTTTTAGCTTTGTGTTCATGGATCTAATGATCTATAGGTTATCTAGATGAATTTAGATTTCAGGTTTATCAACAGATACTAGTTGTTATTCCAGTTGCTTTCTGAATCCATTCTATAAGCCACACTACACATAAATTTCAGCTGTCACTCACATGGTTTTAAATCCTCTCTTCTCATGTTTGGTCATTGTTCCGATTTCCTTTTGTCATTAAATTTGATATCACTAGCTTGAACCTAATGGTGCCTAAATATCAATTTACATAACAGCTCAAGTATTCTGACCTTCCAATTCAAAGTTGCTTATTAAACTGTAAGATAAAACCATGCACATAGGCATAATCTTTTTCGTTTCTGTAACGGAGAACAACAGAAAAAGGAAACAGGGAAAAACTCTTAGCTGTATGAATACGTTTTGGCTCTCAATGCAGTCTCAATTGGAGATTTACTTGTTTTCAACTAAATCACACGTGCTTCCTACACATACAGTTTATTTATGATTCCGTGAATTGTTATATTTTCAGGCAGTAATATGAAAAATAATATGAAATGGCAAGTACATGCCCTTAAAAGCATCTTGCATTACAACTTTGAGTTGAAAACATTGTGGAATGGGCCGTTCCCGGTTCTAGAACCGTAACCCATCTGCTAAAGACCTCCTTATAATTCAAGTGCACCCCTGCAGCTTATATACAATCTTCCCCTCACTTCTTGAACATGTGAGACGGCCGTCTCCTAAGGTGCCACACTCACTCCTCCAGGATGCTACATTATGCATATTTGGATCTTATGATAATCTTATTGTGACCAGTTGCTGATTATGATGATGTTTGAAGGGATGCACTCTAGGAATAAGGGAATGTATACTAATAAGATTATTGTCATATGTAATATAAATAAATACAATTTATTCCCACGCGAATTCCCCAAATTTATCGAAGAAAAGGGATAGGGAATTAAAATGAGAAACAGGGTAGGAAACAAGGACCGTTGCCAACCTAAATCAGCAAGTGATCCTCCTTGATATTTAAAGGGAATGTGCAGTGCGAAATGGATTTGCTGTTTATAACCAAACAGTTTATCATACATACCGATTAATGACAAATGCAAACGCCGCCCCTATTCTTAAAATTTGATTTTTTTCTTGAAAGATAATTAATGGCTACTGAGATGACTGTAACATCACATATTAAAAGTCATTATAATTTGAAAGGAAGTAACCATATATGGTTTATCTTGTTAGCGGACAAATAGAATGGCCATCATTCTTACAGGAAAATTCGCCATACATTCTGCCCATTTTTGTTAGCTACCGACCATGCAAAGCAACGGAAAACAGAAATAGGACTTGCCAACCATTAATGATTAGAAATCAGATTATTGAAACTTCAACTTTCATCTTAAAAAAGAGACTTAAATTACATCCCTAACCTTTTATACATTTAAAAAGATAATGGATAATGTTAAGAACAACTGATACTACTGATACTAGACTGCTAATGACAGCTCAATGAGAAGGGCGACAGTCGAAGTTTTCAGTCTCAAGAATTTTATTTGGGTTGCAAGCTCAAACAAAACAATTTACATAATTGACTCTTTTCACAAACTAGAAATCTTTTACATTCCATGTGTAAGACTCTAAGAAAACCCAGTGAAACTATTCTAAAGGGAGTTCAACGAGCATATGACAGAGCAGTTCTGGTTGCATCTTTGGGATTTAAAATGCAGAAATCTAAAGCAAACAAATAGCTCTAGCAGTAGCACTTTCCTTGATTTTGTTGCATTTAACTTCACAAATCTGACAATATTAACTCTAAACTGAGGCACATTGATTCTAATGGTGAAAGGGAAGAGGGATTAGAAACTAAATGTGAATAGATGATCTGGCAGTGAGTCATGACCTAATATCTACAATGGCAGATTCATCTGCCCCCAACTTTTCCGCCTCTTTGCTAGCTCTAATAAACCGTGAGACAGCACCTTTCACATACGCCTGAGCTTCTTTCACTGTCATCTTCTTCCCCACCTCATCTGGGAACCTGCTCAGGAAGTGGTCACCATTGAGAACGGCTGCTAATTGAACTATCTCACCCTGAAATTTGGATAGTCCTCCACTTTCATTTGCTTCTGTCTTTCTCAAAGATGTCACATCTGGCAAGGTCTCTGCAATATAAGAACACACTGAATTTCTGTCCAGTTACCATCAATTCATAGAAATTGACAATTCTTTAATATTCTATTGACCACCAAATTTTGTTTTTTGTTTTGTAGTCCGCAATTATAACCAATATATGGAGTTTTACCGTCGAAGTTTGATTGATCTTCTGCCTCTTATAGTTGATAAATTATTGATTTTATTCCCAAATTCCGACTTATTCTAAGTTGTATATGGCCTGCAAATCTTAAATTGACCACAAAAGCCATTAATACCTGGACAATCTGCTCTGGGAGAAGTTAATTCCCCAACAACCTCCTCAAATGTACCAGCCCAAGCATCCCTGTGAGTCAAAAAGTTGGAGGAAAGATTGAAAATTTTCTTTATGGTAGCAGGGATTGAAGAGTGCTCAAACTCAGAACTTGGAGTAGGTCCTTTTGGGCCACTTATCACTGTCATAAAAACAAATAGCAGAGAAAGCACAAGTACATATCAATGAAATGAACAATCAAAGTGAAACAGATATATACATCCATTACAGATTATAGCTTGAAAAATGCTCAATAATATGCACCTAAAACATGCTATTAAATACTGGCCACGCTACCAAAAATCTCCACCGGTAATTACATATCAAGAATTAAATATCAACCTGCCAAAATCAAATTGACTTTAAACAATATATAAATAGCAAATTTGACACGCAGAATCAATAATATTATAACTTTGAAAATCAACAAGATTATATCCTGCATAATCCCAAAAGTCAAGGCTGTTTGACCAGATGAAATTATTAATCACATTACCCAATGCGTAGAAAAACGAAAAAAAACAACATGCCAACGTATCATGGACTTGCTTACCATACATGAGTATATCAATACATTGATATATTGTACAATATAATTTTAAAATCCTAATCTTGAAACTTGGAATGTAAAATTGAAACAAAGCAAACACGAAATTAAATTTGAAGTTTTGCATCTCAGGTTCAAGTTTTGCGATCCATGATATTGGAGTTTCAAATTACGTTGCATAGTACTACATGTATCAATGCATCAATATACTGTAGTCAATCCCACATATCATTGTTTAATTGTCAGAAGAAATCAGCTTCAAGTACAATTGCATGATTTATAAAACAAATCAACCAACAAACTCCAGAACCTAAGCAAAAAAAGATAAACAGATGCCAGAGACGAGAAACTTCAAGCTTACCAGTTCCTTTCTTGATCCGAGGGGAAACCATAATTGTTGGTACGCGAACGCCAAGCCTATCAAACTTGAAGAAAGAAGGAGCCGGGCCGGTGTTCCCATCTGGATTAGGAACATTAACATAAGGAGTTTAACATGATCATAGAATCCACCATGCTTATCATAATTAATTACCAAAAAGAGTTTCATACCATTGAGGACTAGCTCTCAATGCCTCATAAACCTCCTTAATAAGCTTTTGCCCATCAGCAACATCATGAGGTGGGGGATCATCATTTGCAGAAATCCTTTAAGATCGAAATACCGCGGCTCAATTACAGTTAAGCTAGGCAATTTCCCATTTCTAGCATCTTTCTTAAACTTCAAATCACACAGATGAAAGTTAAATATATACTTCAATTTCCTTAAATTTCTATAAAACAGAGTTGAGGTAATGTTTCGGAAGTAAATAACAAAATCGACACCGTTCTCACGAAGTGAGTCAAATATGGTTTTCTGCGGGTAACCTTAAGCAAGTAGCTTCTTGACAAGGCTTGTTGAACCGTGAGAGGTAGCAGAATAAACAAATAGCCTATTGGGTTGTGTTGGACCCGTAATTGAAGAAAACCATCTATCAAAGACAGCAAATTCTTGCACGAGCGCAGCATGAACAGGAACAGCCTAAGGCTTAAAGCCCTTCATGATAGTTTCAGACAAGTTCGGAGACATTGACAATGCCTGCTCTGCGAAACCAGACATTGAAGGGATGCTACCTGAGCCAAATATCCGTTGCTCCACTTCCTTAAACGAGTGGCCCGGGTCCGGATCCCCAAACTCTGCATCATCACTGAAGCAAATGATCTGTGACTTCGGACTCTAGGTTGAAACTGAGTTGCATTCATCTCCCGTCACCCCATTGATTTTCTGGTTGATAGCTTTCTTCATCCACCCAAGCATGCGATCAAAAGATCTGTTTTCCATAACCAAAACCACTATAGTTTTAATGTGTGACTGCTGTTGTGCTTGTGCAGCAACGTACACACCATATGTCCGTGTAAAAACTCACGAGAGTGTAATAACCAGCAGGAAAATAACGGACAACGACGGCAGAGTCTCCAATTTGGTACCTTTCGTAGCTGCTTGTAAGAAAGATTGGGGCTTTGGCAAATGGGTAATGCTTCTTTGCCTTATTCTTGGCTGTGGCTTCCTTATCAGAGAAGATAAAATACACGGTCAATGGGTATGACGAGTAAAGTTGACTAGAGACACTGTCTTGACATTTTGTGATTTTGTTCCTTTCCTCTGACATTTTATGGCACAACTAGAGAAAGAATATGAATATAAATAACAATGTATTAGTATTTTGGTAAGAGACCACGGACAGGAAAAAGAGAAGCTTCTAGTTTTGGTTTTGGGCTCTTTCTTTATTATCATGGTGCTATAGAAAGAAGAAGAACTAAAGTGGAAGCTGAAAATGTATGACCTCAGTTTTTCATTTCATTTCCGTCCCCCGATCATACTTTATTTAATTTTAATTTTTATTTTTATTATAAATTTAAAAACAGGAGAATAATTTGTGGATGAATTTGAACGTGGTCAAATAAACAGTCCACGTCTTTCGTAAATTCCGTTTAATGATCAAAGATTTTGTGCTGTGGGGTACCCCCGTAATATCGCGGATCACACTCGAGATTCTGGGTTACAAAGAAGACAATTATATATAGATCCCTGTTTTTTAATATATTTATGAATAAATGCATAATTTGTTTATTTGACCATCCATAGTCCCCATTATGAGAACGTGATTTTTAATTTTCTTCTAACGAGAAAGAGTATCTTATTCGTTTAAGGATATATTTGCCATTATAATTTTTTACTTAATATTAAAATCAAAATTATAATTTTTAATAGTATTTACTCATTTTTCAATTAATATTTAACATTTTTAGATATTATCTTACAACAAAAGTTATAAGATCTCAATTTTAATATATCCTAAATAAAATTAGAGTCATTTTATATATACTTATAAAAAAAATTATATTCTCATTTGTACAAATGTCGAACTTGACTTTAATAAGCAAGAAGGAAATTATGTTATTTTACAATTATTAAAATAATTGTGAATGAATATTCCTAATTATGGTCACCCTACGTAAATTTGTAAAATAAGGAGCAAAACTCCTAATATGGAGGTGAATTAAATGGAATTTTTTATTGTTTACAACACCATAAATTAAAATAATAGTGGGCAATGCTTAGGATTCTTCTTTAATTGTGTAGTCCCAAAATATAGATGGAATATAAAATATTTTAAAATGCACATAAAAATTTGAAAAGTATTTTTCAATTCTATTAATTTAGAGAATGTTTTTGACGGATTTCTTACCTTTCAAAGTGAGTAACTCGAATAAATCATTGAATTTTATGTTAAGTGGTACAAATATTCAGTGTGAATAATAATAAATACCTTTCTATAATTTTAAAAAATTATATTATTCTGTTAGTTAATTTGTTTTTTTATAGTATAATTATCATTGTTTTTTTATAGTATAATTATCATTATAAATTAAAGCATACTTTTATAAAAATTAGTGTTATAATGATAATTATACCATAAAAGGTAAATTAACTGATAGAAAGACATTGTAATAAATATATTTTTTCTGCTAATACTAATTAATTAATAAAAAATATTTTAATTTTTTATGTAATGAAAGTGATAAATAATATAAATTATTTATATTTTTTTAATTAAATAAATAACAAAGTCAAAAATTTCTACTAAAAGAAGATCAAGGTGGAAGTTTCACTGTAGGTAATTGGACTTGGGCTAATGTAATGCACAGGAAGTACCGACGGCCAGAATGGAGACGCGAACAGTTGGCCGAAGGATCAATTAATCACCCACCTTGAAAAAGGACCAGACTGCCCGCAGAATTCGTATGAGCTGGATTTGCCTCCACTCGGTTTACAAAATTATTTTCATTAAAAATATAATCAGTTGCTTCTCCTAAAATTTAATAATATTTTATAATTAATTTTCATTAAAATAAAAATAATTAAATATTTAATATATTGTTTTAATCTACGAATATCAAATCGAGCACATAGCCACAGCATTCCCTAGGTTCACACCAGAATATGAGACAAATAAAACAGAGTTAAATTTTGACATTTCCTGGACAAAATCTACAGAAAATTTTATACCCTTTTGTTGAGCGGCAAGAAAACACAATCAAATATTCGGACAGGGACCATCTTAATATCTTTGGCTCAACATGACAAACTTCAGTTCATGATAACTTTCATCCAGGATTTTGTTTTTCACTTCCCCTAGCTTCCGTTTTGGGGGAAACAAGTTAATTGGTAGTAAGCTAACGACAATTGTGTAAGTTTACCTGTTATACTTTCCCCCGGTTTATCTGCAAGCATATGAATATGTGATATACAGAGTCGTGATATACAGAGTCACATTTATATTCAACTAGTTTAATTATCAAAATTCGAAAAGACATTAAAACAAATCGTATTTAAGGATTGTCATGTTTGTTTTTATACCAAAAAACTCTGAAGTTCCATGAAGAAAATAAACAAAACGATATAGTCATGTATGTAATCTTTGAGGTAATGAGTTCAGTCATTTGTGTGTACTATGTACCAAAATAAATGGCTTTTCCTTTGGTTTATTTTTCTGAGGAAACATATATCAAACACCAAGAAATGACCTCCAACCCAATTATAGCTTAGATAGTCAGTTTTGGAGAAACTTTAGTTGTGTTTCTCTTGACAAAATCATCAATAAACTGTGAATGTTTAGACAATATTACTGACCCGCTCTCCTCAAGTACGTCATTATGCCTAAACCAGCAATTAGTGCGGCCCCAGCTGCAACAGCGCTGAATGCAGAGGCCCAAGCATCTGATTGATCATGATACATACTTCCTGAACCCCTATGTCGACTACCTGCTCCTGAATAATCTAAATGTAGTCTCAAACCCTGAAAAAATCATGAGTCACGTCAGACTTTGTTGAAGTTGAGATCTCTATCACTGAATAAATCAAAACACTGGTTACACACACACAAAACAAAACAAACAAACTCTGGTTGGAGTTCAGAAGCTAAAGAAATTATCTGAGCAGAAATCCATCTACTGCCACTGATATCCCATTTTTTGGGGAAAATCATCCTTTCAGTCCCACTAAAAATTATGCTAGGTTAACAAGTGCTCAGAACCCGATGAAACCCACCTTCCAACCCGCTAATCTTGCTTGGTCCACTGCTGCTGTAAGATCACTGTCTGATGCCAGAACAACTTTGTCATCGTCTTCATCTTCATACTACATAATCGGGACAGACAATAAGCTTATCACTTTTCGAAAGGATAATTAAGAATTCAAAATAAAAATTAATGAAACATACCAGAATTTGGGGCAGGTTGTCACGGTCAATGTCATCCCCTACCCTCTGAAGGATTGCAGTAATCAGCTCTGTCAAATTTCGAGTATCTGCATCCAGAGCAACAAGCAGCAAAACCAATCAGCTCACAAATCAATGCACATCTTTTTATTCAAACAAGAATATTCAATTTTACAATTAATGACATGACTCAAATAGAAGATTCAGAACAAGAATTTTTACAACCACCGTACATATACACATCTTTGTCTACACAGCATTGCCACTACCAGTTTAGCTTCACAATTTTAAGAGTAAAATAATTGAACTAAATTAATGAAATTAACTATAAGTTCTAGGAAAAAGCCAACACCCAATTTTGGACATCAGACAGACGACTCACCTAGATGCACCAATTATTGGGGATCAAATCCATGAACTGAATGGACACCACATGCAAATTAGGAGACCACATGTTCATGATCATTTGATGGTTACTTGTACAATATTCAGGAAAAAAGCGTACCACAGTTAAATCTATGCATTAGGCCCTTTTTATCTTGAACTTTGAAAGCGAAAGTACTTGGCAGCCCTGGTGAAGGGTAAGTAGGATATCTCCCAGTTTCTCCTTCGGAAGCAAATTTCATGGATCCTTCACTGTAATTCCAATTATAGTAAGTAAATAATACTGTTCATATAGTCAGCGTAATATTGACACTGTAACAACATGTAAAACCTTCGATCGTCTTCCTCCTCCTCGTTAGGATTCAAGGCCATGGCCGAGTCCCAAAATTTTTGCATCAATGTGTTTGCCTCATTATTTGCTCCAGTGGTACTTCCCACCTAATTAATGAAGGAAATTATGAGATAGGATAATTTTCTTCAATATGAATATATCAGGAAATTCTCAGAAAAAGAATCGAAATATCAAATGACATCAGTTTCCATCTCCAGACATGTTATCTGAAATTTGACTGGCAGGTGAAGGGGGTAGTGTGAAATGGATGTGAAGAACAAAACCTATTTCACTTATCACATAATTATGTTATTAAAATACATGCTAAACAATATATAGCAATCTTTCAACTTGATTAATATGTCACAACAAAGAAGGGAAATAAATCTGAATTAAATGGAAATTGTTTTGGATGAGAGATGCATTTAAGGGTAACACGTATTTACACCATATATATCGAGGCTAATGAACAAATATAGTTATAGGACATTCGAAATCTGCTCTAGATAAAGATGCATTTAAGGCTCTGATTAAAAAAAAGGGAAAAAGAAAAAGCTTTCCAGCCCTCCAACCACATGCTTTAAATGGAAATTGCATGTAAGATGGAAACAAAAGGTCTTGAAAACAATGAAAGTCAGAAAAAGAAAACATGAATCTATTCTTGATAAAAGAAAATAAGCACACTCCAATAATAGCAAGCACTGTTAAATCAAAAGCAACCATCTCCAGATTTGATACAAAATGTAGGCACAACACCAAGAAATTAGGCATCCAATGACCCCGCAGCACAAATAGCCAGACATGTAAAATCCATAATCAGGAATCAATTATAAACTGTGTGAACATGTAAAGCCTCTCATACAACAAAACTAATTGAAATATATAAAACTTGGATCAAGTCAACAGTCTAGATGTGTACTGTGTACATAGTCCAAGAAGAGTATTAACTTCACTTACTGTCGCCACAGCAGCATGAGTGATATGGATTACATCAACTACAGCAACAATATCTCCTTCTGCACCAATCCATACATACATGTCAGATCATGATATGCTATACACTACTTTTTACCCTTCAAATAATGGCATATCACCTCTATCTACTACAGGAAGGTGCAAAAATTTCCCATCATGCATTACATGCAGGGCATCCACTATTGGCGTGTCAATAGTTGCACATTCTGGATTAGGAGT
>JAWDEX010004159.1:0-36009 GCA_035221805.1 Trichilia hirta
TAAAAATTAATTTATATATTTTTAATATAAAATATTAAAAATTAAAGTATTAAAATTTTAAATTAAATTTAAAATATTTTTAAGTAAAAAAATTATTTATTTGTTATAAAAATTTGGGATCTACATAATAAAAGTCAGAAACTTTTATGATAAAAATACATATTTTTATTTTACATAAGGGGGTATTTATTGTTTTTTAAAATAAAAGGGGGAAATCTGCTATAAAGTTGCTAATATGAGAGTGTTTATTTTTTTAGAAAATAGTAAGGGAGAATTTGTCTTTCTCCCTTTCAAAAACTCACTCTCTACTCTAAGTTCACGGGCGAGCTATAAATTTCTTAGAAAATTTGAGTCTTTTAAATTACACAACGCATACAAGATTGGCTTAAGCATTCAAAAGTTTCAAAATTTTAGAATTATAGACTTGGAACACAAATATCGACACTAGTATTGTCTCGAAGTAAGAATGTCATCTCTGTAAGAAAAAATGACCGACTCTTATATTGAATAAAAAAGGGCAATTATAAACTATATAAATTAGAATAAGTCTCTCGTTAGATAAATTGAGTTTTTTGAAAACAAAAGAGATTAGAATATATTGTAGCCAACGCCTCCTTACGTTAAGTGGTATTAAAGAATATCTTGTTTCTGATAATATTATATTTTTTATTAGAATGAATAAAAAAAATAACTATCTCAATTATGTAGATAAAAAAATAAAGCCCTTAAGAATGGTAGATCATTATCTCAATAATAAGTTACATCACGTGTTATTAAAAAATAGTTTGTTCTTAATAACATCATGTTTCTTATTTCAGTCACTAAAAATGGACAATAAATGCTTGTATTACGAACAATGAAATGTGTACAAATTAACTAAAAATTGACAAAAACATGTCTTAGATCCTTATAAGCACAAGTATTCAAATGTCTCCAATAAAAGATCGAAGAAAGTAGAAAATTAAGTTGAGGTGTGTAATTTGCAAAAATAATCCAAAATTAATGTTAAGATTGAAGATTACAATGAGCTGCTTCTTAGTGTCAATTTTGGTTGTTTAGATGAAATCAATACTGAACCCAATAAAAATATTATATGCAATATACTATTAAAAGAGCACTTTATAGCCCATGATGATTCAATTTCTATATTCTAAGTTAAACTTGTCATTTTTTGGTATGTTTTTTAGAAAGTCGTAGATGTGTACTATAATATTTTAATTAAAAATTTAATGAAAAATTATTAATGAATAAAATCTAAATTGAAATAGGTATAGTAAAAATAAAAATCAAATTAAAATAGGAATAATAAAGACACTTTATAACACGTTAGTAGTAATATTGCTAAATAATTTTATGATTTTTATTTAAATACACTCAAAACAACAAATGGAAGAGATTAGAATGTTGAAATTGGTGCAACTCATCCAAAAATGTAAAAAAACTCGAGATTGATTTTTTCATAAATGTGAAGGTCTAACAAAAGAGTTAAAGCAAGGATTCTTAGGGAGGGAACTAAAAATCAATATTAAGTGTATTTTTTTTTTTTAAATTATGATATTTGACTTTGAAAAAGAGAGAGAGAGAGAGAGAGAGAGTAAAGAACATTGTGTGAATTTTATTTTTGAAATTTAAGTATTTTATTTTTAAGACTTAAGAACAATATTTAAATTTGGTTAAACTTTACTTTTTATTATAAATAGAATGTTAAAGTCCTAAAAGAATAAAATTTTAATCCTTTTAATATTATTTTTTTTTAAAGTTAGAGATTTAATTATTTTTTAATAGACTCTAAAAATTCTTTAAGATTAATCAATGAGATTAATTTTATTTATTATATTTTCACTATATTAGTTTAGTATCAAAGCTAATAAGAGTAGGCAAATTCAAACTGATTTAATCCAAACAGATCAAAATCGCTTGATTGGATTGACTTTAATTAGTATGAAAAATTTTAAATCAATTTCTAAATTCATATTTTTTATAACCCTTATTATTATCTTATTGAATTGTATATTGAATTAATTTTAAACCACAAACTGTCAAACCAAATTTATTTAAATAAATATTAAGTATACTTATAATAATAATAATAATAATAATAATAATAATAATAATAATAATATAATTATTTTATAAATGTTATACGATAAACTAATAAATTTATCATTTTAAAATTAAATTAAAAAATAAATTAAAAAAGCACAAAATTTTATTTTTTATACTTAATTTAAATTAATAAATTATTTTAATTTAAATTTAAGGTTCATATCTCAAATTTAAATTAATGTAAATTGTATAATATAATTTAGATTATTTACTATTTGTAATATATTATTAAATTAGATTAAATTATTTAAAATTTAAATAACAATATTTGAAGCTATTTAAAATTTATTTTAGGCCGATCCAAATTGTAAATTTATATCCCAAAGAGCGAAACCCTTTTCAATCTTATTCTCTCTGATGCAACTGAAAGTTTGGGAAACTCCCAGGGTTAGGCCCTAGTGTCCTACGACGTCGCAGGCCTTAACAAATAAAAAAGTATGACACATGTATTGTTTCGAAATAAGGACGTGACATCTACAAGAGAAAATAATTAACCCCGACATTAATAAAAAAAAAAATAGGCCTCCCCTTAAACAAATAAATTTTTCTAAAAATAAAGGGGTTAATTAAACTGCAAACTTGAGTTGGTGAACCAAATAAAATTGTCAATAAGTCAATCTGTCACGCTCCTTAATGGCCACGGGTGGTAGTGTTAATTAACTATTATCTTAGTATTTTAATTTTATCATTATCTAACTATTTTAAAATTTCTTTCTTAAACTCGTTGGCCGATCCTACTTTCACTCCCGCATCGAATGTGATTTAATTCTTTAAAAATAATATAAAAATACTTTCAAGGATTATTTTATATACCAATAATAAAAATTGTAAACGCTTTTTTTTTTAAGGTTATTTTATTCATTTCATTAAATAGTTTATCTCAGTTCTATTATTTATTTTCAAATTTTCCTACCAGTATTATAGAATTTTTCTATTTTTGAATAAAAAATTATTAAATAAAAAATTTATTAAATATGTTTATAAGTCAAATTAAAAACAAAAAAAAACATAAAATACGAAACAAAATCCTAAAAATTAATAAACCCTTACTTCTTGCCATTAATTCTTTAGATACTTTCCATTCCTTTCTTCTTCTCCAACGGCCCAAAGCCCAGCTTGGTTTGAAAGCCTGGACATGGCCCAGCTACAAAAAAAAAATATGGGATTTCAATTTTAGAATTCATTTGCTGAGCGAACGCTGGTCATCTCCAATGCTGTAATTTTTTTTTCCCTTGTTCACCCAATTCAACCAATTAAAGTTGTAAATTATCATTCAAATAAAATATGTTTCCAGTTATTTTTTTAATTTTTATTTATATTATTCTTATTTTTTCAAATTAGAATAAAATTTAATGACAATATTGCGTGGAATTTAGTACAAAGTTGGAAACCTATCCTATTGTCTTTTTTGTGATGTCCAACTTCTTGCATTTTTTTATTATTACTTTACTTTGAATTGGTATTTTCTTCTAGATTCAAAGAAATATTTGCTATTATTTTTTATTAATTTAATTAATTTACACCAAAAAAATATGCAACAATTATCTTTTTAGTTTGTTTTGAATTAGAAAGGATTGAGTTTGGGAATGTTTTATTGGATATGAATCCAATATTTGGTTATATGATAGTTGCATTGAATATTTTAAGGCTTTACTTGAATTTATTTAAAAAAAATATTTTTTTTATAAATTCAAAATCATATTAAAATTTATTTAATTTAATTTTTAAAAAGTAATTTTTATTTTAAAAATAAAAAAGATTATTTTTTAACTTTTTTAAGATCGGTTAGTATTGTTAAATTTTTATAATAAATTATTTTAATTATATTTTTATTAAATTTATAAAATCTTTAAAAAATTTAAAAGTAATTAGATAAAAGTATCATAAATTTATAAAAAATTAAAAAATAAATTAAATAATTTTGTGATAAAAGTAATTTTTTTTATAGATAAAATTGTGTAAAAATTTTTTTATGAATATTATAAATTTTTTTAATAAGTAATTTTTTTTTAAAAATTAAAAAATAAAAATTATAAATTATAAATAAATTTAAATATGACCTAAGTACACTGTCTCTCGTTATAAATATCTTGAACTTCATCCGTTCGATGGTAGACGGTATTTAATGCATATTCTTAACGAGTGTACATATTTTGTAAATACAACGGCTAATGTCTGAATCTGCAGCTAGGTGGACAGCGCTTCTGGTTCACGAGTGAAAATTCGTAGGCTCGTCCTCTATCTGACACGTGTCTTTAAGGTCACAAAATTATTTTGTCTTCATCTATTTCTCATTATCATTGCATGCTTTGAATTGGATTATATTCGCCAGTCATCTATTTTTTATTTGAGAGTTTTTTTGTTTTTTTTTTACTTAATAATTATAAGTTTATCTAAAACTCTTTTATGTTTTGAAGCGTTCTCTTTCTAGAAAACTCACACAATGTAATTATTATATTTATTAGATTTAATTTAATAATGAATTCTGTCTATAATTTTTTTAACCCAATCCATTTTTTCTTTCTGTATAATATATTCACCTCCTTTTTTTGAGGGTGCTTGGAAGAAATAAACAATATAATCTTTTATTACAATTAAATTAAATTTCATCATATTCCTCTCAAAAAAATGTCAACATTATGATTTTTCTATTAGCATTTAATTGATTTAAATAATTTATAATTTTTTATTTATATTAAATTTTGCTCCTCTAAAATAGTGAATAAAAGCACACTCTGACCGTTTCATTTCTAGATTGTTATCTCATTATATTTAAATTTATGTTATTGTGAGATCTGATAAATTTAGATCCTTACTTCCGTAAATTATTGATCAAATTTGGCATACGTCTTTTACCTTTTATTACTTTTTTTTTTTCAAAGTTAATTGCTCTTAACTTTCATGCGTGGACAACACTCAGACATAATTATTCTATCATCTTACCTTCAATTGTATTTTTTTTTTTTTTTAGACGACGAAAAACTCTTATATTCAGTCATCATTACATCGACTAGTTATACACGAGCAAGACAATCACTTTTTTAGAGTACGTATTCGCAAATCACACAGTATCTGTCCTGAATCAATTAAGATCGTATACAAGGACCACACTGCAGTGGTACTAAATACAGGATAAATCTCAGCTACACCAGACTCTTATACTTGAATATACTCTAAGAAGTTCTAACTCAGGACCAGCACAAATACTCTCTTAAAATAGAACCATTCGACTATACCTAGTGGGTGCACCTTTAATTGTGTTTACCTAAGGTTTAACTGACATACATCTTTTTTTGCCTAAACTCCCTTTTTTTCAATGACGACGAAAAAATTCTCGTATTAGTCATCATTGCGGTGTTCAGTTATATACGAGATCAGGCACCCACTATTGAGGTATGTGTCCACAAATTATACAGTACCCGTTCTATGTCAATAAAAAAGTACGTATAAGAATCACACACCAGTAATACCAAGTACAGAATAAAATTTCGATTGCCTTAAATTCTTATAAAAAATACAATCCTAAAATTTAAATATAGGACAGGCGTTAACACAACTGTCACATCGTACTTAAACACCATGCTATACTTTTGGAGCGCATAAAGTTTATTAGATAAGAAAAAACAAAAGGGCCGAAAAGTGTACCAAATATTAATAAGCAACCATGATACCTACTTTTAAAAATTGGAACAAAAATCAAAATATACTTTTTTTTTATGATTTTATTAATGAGAATGATAAATATTACTTATAATTTGGTTAAATGGTATTTTTTTTTATTTTATATTTTATGATCAATTTTTTTTCAAAGTTTTAAAGTTGCGACAAATAATCCAACTAAATTATTTTTTTAATATTTTTTCTTTTTTTGGTACAATGACAATTATATTTCCAACATTTATAAGAATATAAAAATTTTAAAAATTATATAAAATATATAAAATTACTATTAAAAAGTCGTATAAAATATATAAGATTTAATTAATAGAATTTATCTTTTGAATAATGTAAAAATTTATAAATTATATTTTAAATTTTTTTATTTTTATATTTTTATAAAAATTAAATGTATAATAGTCATTATTCTGAAAAAAGACAAAAAATAAAAAAAAATTGAGGAATGTGTTATAATTTTCAAATTTCAGAAATTATTACAAAATATAAAGCAGAGGAAAATTACTATTTAACCGAATCACGATGATTTTTACCATTTTTATAATTCTTAACTTTTTTTCAACTTATAGATGTGTAATAAAAAAAACTAAAAATTATAATAAAAGAACTATAATAATTATAAATACAATTAAATACACATTAGTCCTACCCAATACATAAATCTCTAAAAGTCAATGAATTAAAAATTACGCATGGCATACAATGAATGAATGGATAGAAATTAAAATTGAAATTGCAAAGCCTTTAACGATGCATGAATGAACCGTAAACTTGGCCGTCATGTTTTGAACGGCCAATTCCAACGCATCCTCTTTCTGAAGCCTCAATTCTCGACAACCCAAAATTACATTAACGATGAATCGAATACAACAAAATCAGTAAATTTAATTTGATCCCATACGATGGGATGAGCTAGATTAACGAAGGAACAAAGATCTCGGGCAATTAATAAAATGAATAGTAATTTTTGCACTATTGCTGGGAGACCCGGCCGTTCCTCTTGGCTCTTTGTCAACCTTCGCAAAGTAGTGTAAAATTTTAGGTCATGCTACAATACATATACATGTAAAATAGAACGGATGGTATTTAGCAACAACGTGTTTTACAACTAAAAAACAATAGCGAGGGTTGATATGTATATGTGGCATTGGCACAATTCATAATAGATATGTCATAACTCGTACTATAATTTAAAAAAAAAAAATACTACTTGTAAAAATAAAGTACAAGGGTACCAAGTTATTAGTGTGTTTAGCACTATGGACAACAACGTATTAATTAGTCAAAAAAACACAAGGTACTGTGAATAATAACGTGGTTATTGTTTAAAATAGTGGTGACAGTAAACTAATGATTAAAGAGGAGGACACTACCCAAAGCCGTGCACTCGTTTATGAAGCTGCAGACAACTGGATGGTTTTACGGAAATCAATGGGAATCTCAACATGTAGTGTGTGGGATTCTCACTCAAACTAGTTTTTCTACCGGATACTGATCATCCTCAACCTGCAATGCATATGCATCACAGCAATATTTTATGTTCACGTTCAACTCTCTTTAAAAACATATTTTTGATTTCCTTTGACTTAAAAAAATGAGAAAAGAAGTTGCCCAGTAATAGGTGGTCGAATTTGATTAGACTTAAGATGAACCCCAGCAATGAAAGTGTAGACGGTTCTGATACTGCACTGGCCATTAGACTGTTGAATTGTATCTAATTAGGCCATCTAGTTCTGGAAAGGAAAATGGAATGTAAAGTAGGAGTAGGGACCATGGTTTTGGTAATAGGAATCCTACCCATTTGTTATCGTTCGATTAGTATTTCTCAGCTGAAAGCAAGATTCGATGATGCGATTTAAATCTCGCCGAACTCGTAACTACCATATCTTCCTCAGTGTCTTGTCCCACACAGCTCAGAATAACTAAAAATTCCAAGGACCAAATTAAGTCCACCGCCAATACCATCAACAGTTGCCAACACTGCTAGAAACCCTTGTTTAGACTTTAAAAGTTTAATGGTTGTGAAATAAAAACTACTCTATTGTCAAACAGTAAGTGAATTGAGTGACAAATATACCAAAAAGAAATGTGTAAATGTGGTTAAAAATTAACGTTACCAAATGCTTTTAAACTTCAGTTTCGAAATAAACTAGCAGCACCATACTAATCTCAAATGAAGCTAGAGTATGAAACTCTTATGCTTATATCAACCATAACAGTTATAATTTTCAGTGAAGGTACCTCAATTCTTCTAGATTTATCCCAAAATTTTTGCCAACGTGCTGGGCGCCGTGAAATTTATTCGTACAGCTTGCTTAACCATCAAGGAGCTAACACGACAGCCTCAGCTCAGTTATTACAAGTTGATCCCACCACAAAAATCTATACAGTTCGTGTCTCTCGTCCGCATCACAGGACCATCACGTAAACATCAAAATCCAAACTCGCTCTCTGAAATGCATAAACATACACAAAAGGACACGTACAAAGAACAAACAAAAGCTTCAAAATTTCCTTCATCACCAACAAAATGAAAGATAAGGCATCACAATAAGAGGCATTTATAGATTTTCATGTCCAACTGGAATGGAAGATTCTTTTTCTGTTCTTCGTGTTTTCAGAGAGAGGAAGAGGGGTAAAATATGCAATCGTTGTTATTTGTTGCTTGTTGACATTTATTATCTACAACCATCTATCCCCCTTAACACATCAAATCCCCAAAAGGAGGGAAAAGAAAGTAAAATAGAAATCAAGATATTTAAAAAGAAGATAAAAAAATCTGTCAACATTTGTCATCAATTTCGTCATCTTCACTGGACTTATGATGATTAATCTTGGCCGGACCAAATCCACGCGACGACGGCGTCGTAACAGCGTGCGGTGCATCGACAACAAACGCCGAAGACATCTCCATTTGGCAAACCCTCACAGCACCGACTAATCTCTCCGGTAACTCATCCTCCGTCTGCCCCTCTACCACAAACCCCATGTCTATCGTCACGCTCGTCACGAAACCCAATGCCAGGTGCAAAATCGCATTGGCGATCGTCGAGCTAGAGATATCCACATCAATCTCCAAATAGTTCTGTCCTCTGTGGTAATTACACGTCAAAGCTTTCCCTAACAAGCACGCACTGTAATTCCCCACCGCCTTCTTCACGATCCACGGCCCTTTCACTATCCGGTTCACGATCTTAAATCTCTGGTTCCGAAACGAATCGTCTCCATTAATAAAACGGTAAAGCAACGAACCGGGAGGGATGGGATCCTCAGTGGCGAAATAAAAAACAGCATTGTGCTGTTCCTTCCCTGGAACTTGCAGATTCACAGCGAAAATGAAACTTTTCAAAGACCTACCCATAGCTTGCGCCTTCTTAAGCGCGTGCGACACACGATTATCAGGTCGAGAGAGGACGTTATCGAGTTTGGTACTAGACTTGAGCCAGTCCATGCCGACAGGCAAGAGCAGGTAACCACCGGCGGGAGATTTTTGTCTTTTCGTGAGGTAGTTTTTGGAGCGAAGAGAGAAAAGATCTCCCGGTGGTGAAGCCCATCCATTGATTCCTGTGTGTAGGTCCACGTGTCTAAGGGATCCACCGTCGATTGACTCGTTGATCCAATCGGGAATTCTTGTCTTTGACCATTTATCGGAGTGGTCATTCGTGGAACTGGAACTCCTGTGTATTTGCTTTGTAGGACACATAGTAATGATATTTCGTTATGAACTCTCCGTTTCGGAGTGAGAGTGATGATCGGGAATCTGAAAAAACAGGCGGGTGAAGGAGGGATAAAATGAGTTGTATAATATGGGAAGGCGATGCAAGGGTGGCCCAGAATTTCCCCGAAACTACGATGATAAAGCCCCTTTGAAAATGGAGCAGATAGGTTAAGGAATTTTATACTATTTATTATTTAATAATCGTAATTATAATCATATGGCTACTATCATTAATGATAATTAGCATGTCCTCAAAATTGGATTCATAATTTTTAATTTAGGATTTATACTTCTTTTATATTTATTAAAATAATAATTATTATCTTAATAAAAATAATAAATATTACAAAAGTATAAATTAATTTTATTTTCCAATTTTAATATAAGAAATATATAAAAATTTTACTAACGAATTGTTAAGATTTTTATATTTATTATTTAATAATTTTTTTTATTATCCCCAAAAAACTTGTTACTAAAATTTATATATAAAATTTAGAACTCTTTTATTAATGTAACAACACGGGTATTTGAATTCTAAAATTCTTATGAACTATATTTTAGAACTTTTATATCATTGAGTATTTTTATATAAAATAGTTAATAATAAAAGTCTGATTGAATCAAATAAAATGATTTATTAGAATTATCTTCTTTTTTTTTAAAGTATTTGATCGGTTCTACAATTAAGAACAAAAAATTTTTGCCCTAATTTTTTAATATTTTTACAACAATCAAGGGTAGGTTGAAATTATAAAAATTTTACGGAATCGGTTCAACTTATTTAGGTCCTCAATGTTTATTCAACATTTTTCCTTTATCTGACTCGATTGTGGAGAACACGAAGTTAAACCATTGAAAGCCAGCTGTGACATCATGAGGTACGCGGTAACTTTATAGCTTTCTAAATTAACATGATCTAGTCACCGTTAAGTCATCTTACAATAAATTCAATGCTAATTTTTCTTTCGGCATCAAGGTCCACATTGGAAGTCAATAAAATTTAATAATTTCTAACGACATTGGAACTAACAATGGCTTTGACGGATTTGACAGCACAGTTGTTTTCAGCGATGCTGATGATGAAAATAACGACACGTGGGAAATTGAGAGAGCGATAAAAGCAGTAAAGACAAAACTGATTGGGTCACTAAAAGTGGATGCAACATAAGATTTAACGGTGGGACTTGGTTGTGACACGTGTTCGATCGCAATTTTCGCTTATTGACACTATGTTAGTTGCCGGACAGACTTGTTTAACGGCCATAACAAGTTAATAACTCACACCGGCTGTTCACAATTACTGAAGTTTTCCAAAGCAAATATAAAAATAAAAAAATGGCAATAAAAAAAAAAATTCAAATATGTACCCAACTTTTAACGGATTATAATGATCATTTGCCCTGTGACGCCAAAATTAGAGATCAAATGATACATGAGCTTGTTGGCAAATTTTACAAATGCTTTATTCCTACACCAGCTAAGATATGATGGCTTCATTTTAGTTTTTCTTTGTTATATATATAAATATATAATGACGAAATAGATAAGAAGTACCCAGCTAAACATCAGCTTGGAAATTAGGAAATCATGCCTTCTTAATTTGTGGTTAAAATAGATCTTTCTTCGTCACTAAGCGTATGTTTAAAATAGAAGTCTTGTAACTTTGAAGCCTAAATAAGTGTAAAACAAAAAAATGGGTAAACCATTAGAGAATTTGTGTTTTCTAAACTCTTTTTTATTGTTGGACTTCAAGTAAAATGCAAGTCAGCAATACTAATAGGGTGAAGCTGGGATACAGTAGCAGTGGCCTGTAGTCTTACAATCACCGAGTTTTCATCAAACTTCCAAGTTTATACTGAGTTTCTAAAATTTGCACTGTACGTGACAAGTTCCGAAAGGAATTAAAATGTAAAGCATAAGTTGAAATGTTAAAATTTGTTAATGTAACAAAAAAACTTAAGAAGTGCAAATGAAAGCTTAGTGAGTGTAATGTTGTATTGGAAACTGACACCACTTAATAAAACAGCATACAATATGTGCTTGGACAGCTCTCCAGGTGCCTGGGTTAGGGAAAAAAAACGTAATGGTCCAGGACAAATGTGTTCTCCATTCCTAAAGATCATATGCGCAACTTTAGCATGTAATCCTGCCATGAAAAAAGCGATATTAGGATCATCTAATGCAGCCTAAGCCACTTATGATCTACTAAATAGTGACTGAGCCCCTTATGATCTACTAAATAATGACTGACAACAAATGTCGTGCCAAGATTCGACAAGAGAAAATGGAAACAAAAGCAAAATGTTACGTGTCTATGAACAAATTTAACTTTAATTTCACCAGCATGTTGATATTCAGGTTTTGTCTCCACACAATTGGTTTTGATATTTACTCCATAGCTACCCTTATAAGATGAAAGCTATGTTGTTTAAAATATGAATAGATCTCCTCAAAAGTTATTGCCAAACACATTTTATTACTTTTACTTCCAAAGTCAAGTGAAAGTCAATTATCCCAAATATGCCCTGTCCTTATTTCAATTAATACTCAACATTATTCCTAGAATACAAACATTTTCTAAAAGAAATAATTTGCTACTCAGCTACGTGGCCCGGGGAGGGGGATGAGTATCCAGTAGCTATTATGTCAACGAATTAGCTGCCAACATATCATACACCTGTATGCAGTCTGATAATTAAAACCTGCTATATCCAAGAGACCGTATGACTGACTTTAGGTATACATAGATTACGCCCATCCTAGAAGGCAATGTACCCATATGGGAGGTTTGTTAAATTTTGGACGTCCTTTTGAGCATTGCATTTGTAGGCATACAATCAAAACCGAAACACCAGATTGAATTCTGGGCTCCTGCTTACCTGTGGATGTTTTGTTGTGAATCTTAATGGACCAGCAGATTTTGGGCCACTTCTAGGAGAAATAAGCCAGGAATATGTTTGGGAGCCAATTTACGGGTAAGGTTTTCTCCTTTACATTTTTGCCGGTTTTGCATTTTTTATTTTGTTTCATTTCACCAGAGTCGGAAAATTTTACAGAAGCTTACATTTATGTCTTCCAACTACCCCCAAATGAATAAACAGGCATATAGAAATGGCAATGTAAGATGCAAATTTTTATTGCATTAACAATTTAACAAATTCGTCTCACTGCTTTGAATGGAAGTCTGGAAAATAGCCAGACAAGAACAGTTATTCCAATATACTGCAACCATTTTCGGTTGATCATCTAGTTCTCAACATTTCTATTGCAACTTGATCACATATCTACTCTGCTGACAATGGCTCACCAATAAAAAGAACACACTCACACTGATCAGAACCTTGGCATTCAGTTTTACCTTTGGATCAATTTTTATTGTTTCTTTATAATGTTTAGCTGCTGTTCAGGATAAAAGCAAATTTTAGTTATACGGACATCTATAGCTTACTAATACTAGGCAAAACAACAAATTCACGTCTGATTTCAACCCTAAGTGGACTCAATTTCGTAATAGATCTCTAATAATTACTTGACTTGAAAATTGCAAAAAGAAAAGTAATTCAGATCATTACCAAATCCAGTCCTATTATCATATAGACCTCCATAAGTTTATACATGCACCCACATTTTAGTACAAAATGATCCATGCCAATACCATAACCATCCATGTGCTGGCAAGAAAATAAATACTAACAATCACACATTCAACAATGTTTTTCTGTATGTTGGCAATGATAAGTGAAGAATTTGAAAGTACTATCAAGGCAAACCCAAAACTGTCCACAGGAACGATGTACATACAAGGAATGTGCAGTAAATCAAATGTAACGAGAACTTAGCTCCAGGGAAGATTAATACATCCAGCTATGGTCTTGTAGAAACCTGTCTTGTAGCATTGTATTCAGCAATGGGCAAAAGAACTTCCTGCAAAAGTCAAAATATATAATTGGTTCCAATATTTTGAAAATATACCAAAGTTGTTACAGGCTATTCAATCATTTTTCTGTAGAGCTGCATCTCACTTTCAAATGGTGGCATTGCTCATATATTCTTCTTTCTTTTACAAATGTGTGGGACCCACAAATGATTTCTCTCACTCAAAAGCCATTTGTATTAACCTTCTATTTTTTTCACACTTTGCCACTACAGGCACTGTTTTTAAGCTTGAAGGACGTGTTGTAAGTTGCGTTTCAAAACGGCTAACTGTGCCGGCTGTATCTACATCATGAATGGAATACTAGGCAGCTACACAAGCTTGCAAGGAAACCATTTGGATCAGAAGGCAAATGGAGGAACTCGGACACAAACAGAAGAAGATTCATCTGTTTGTGACAATAAGAGTGCCTTACATGTTGCAAGCAATCCAACTCCCCATTCCAGGACAAAAAAAATAGATGTCCCATATCACTGGTGAAACAGAGTGATATGGGACATCTAAGTACACACACAAAGGAGATCTTGGCATATGCAATGATAAAACCAATCAATGCTACCAAGTTCATATGGTTTTGGTTCTCACAAAGCCTGACAGAGACATAAGTAACATAAACAAAGAAGTGAGAAAAGGATAGAAAGATAATCACAAATGACTTTTAAGTGAAAAAAATGTTAAGAGTAAAAGTCGTGTGAGTCTCACATTTGAAAGAAATTAACAGAAAAAAAAAAAAAACGAAGAAGGTTTAAGAGGTGCCAACATTTGGAGAGTAAGTGCAGCAGTAACTGCAAAAAGATTGCCAATATTTGAAAACCTTGATTGCGGTTGGTGGTACTTTTCAGTTCATTAATTGCAACCACATGCTACGAACTACCATAGTGCAAAAAACAGGTGAAGTGGAAGTCTATGAAAGCCAAACCTCTCCACCATTCTTGGCATCCCGCTCTATTGAGTTCAGAAAGTGAAGCAATCAATAAATCTACTAAAACTTTTGCATATTCTTCCCACTTTGTTTTCTCCTCTTTGTATAGAGATAATTTATACGTTTCTCCTAATACTTGAAAGAGAGTTTCTTAATTCTGCCCTTCTTGTATTTAGAGAGAAAGTGCTGTAAATCATTTTAAAATAGTGAAATCCTTCATCATTTGCCCATGACTTTTAATCCACACATAAATTTTTTGTGTTAATTTCCTTTTTCTCAATTTTATTCTGGTTTTAACTATGTGGCTTCAACCTACAATTTCCTAACAAAAAACAAACAAAAAACGTAGAATAACAAGCAAAATAATGTAACCCAGCTAAATTTAAATGTTTCAAAAGGATAAAATATAGTTCTTAACACCCCGTACCAAATCATTAGTGGATAAACACACAAATAACTATGATAGCCTGTTGCAATTACTCATCAAATAGGCATAGCATAACAGTTCAAGAAAAACTTACGATATCAAAGTTAAACGTAATAGATAAATCATTTTAGAAAAAGCTCGTGACCTATTCCTATAAATGCAATACTTACTAAGTATTGTTCAAATGTTCTACATTAAAAACTCTAAAAAAAAGAACTCGAATCTTAACGGATTCGTATAATTCTGCTTCAAACAAGCTCAATCTAAGAGGAACACCAATTCAACAAGCATAAGACACCACGACAGAAATAGAAAGTACTATATATTTCGCTCCACATCTAAACTACTTCAATCTAGCACGCGAATAATTACAAAACATAATACGAAGCCACAAACCTTTCTCTAATTATCAACGTATCGAAGTAAGTGTTCCTTTAATGCGCCTTTCTTCGCTGAGGCTGTTTCTCAGTAGCTAATCTGTAAATCCAGTAAACCTAGTGGCATGAACAAATAGGATCAACGATCTTCTGCGACAAAATCTAAAGAAAAACAGTTGAAAACTTGAAATTGGCTGAGTGTCGAGAGTACCAAAGCGAAGACGTGAGCAGCAATTAGAAGAACGACGATCAGTGGTACCAAGTCCAGAAACCACGGCCGCAATACCTGTTGCTGATTTGCCATTGTCAGAGAGAAGTCGGCGTTAAAATTTGAGAAAAAGAGAGCGTATGATATCATACACTGATCAATGGTGACAACCCCTAAGCCAAGTGTTCTCAAATTTACACCGCTAAGGAGGCAAGGGATATTGAGTTGTTTTATGGGCCGGGTCAGGCTGTACCAAACCGGATTTCAGTTTGAGACTTTTGAGTGCGTGGCGGGCTGGCGACGCTCAAACGCCAATTGAATCCAATTTTGCAACATATCTATTAACAAAAGATTAAGGGGATCTGAAATCTGAATTTGGTAAGTTTAATTTTTTGTATCCGAATTTTTGAAGAAAAATTAATTTTGGATTTATTTCTAAAAAATAAAATTAAAACAAGTCCACAGATGCATTTTTAAAAAATATGAAATGTAAACAACAAAAATGTGATTGCAAGAGCAAAAAAAATGTGAAATACATAAAACAATATTCTGATGTTTTCAATATTTTTTCACAATTAATAAAAATTTCATTTTAATTTTCATGAGTCATTTTTCAAATTAAACATGCTTTTGTTATTTTTATTTTTTTAACAATAGAGAATAAATTTAAAAAACAATATAGAAGACTTATTCTTAAAAAAAATTATTATATAGATGTAAACTTCAGGATTTTTATTTTATTTACTGATTTATGTTATATCTTGTTCTTGTACGTGACGTATCTAATATCTCATATTTATTCGATTTTTCTTTGACATCTCATTTATTTTATATATATTATTTTGCAAAATTATTAACCCATAGATAACATGTCAGACCTTTAATTTAGAAGAGTGGCATTAAAGGTGCTAATGAAAATACATTTGTTTTAAGTTTTGATAATGCTAATACAGTTATAAATTCGAGAGTATAGTCTAATTTATTTGGTATGTAAAAGAAAACCATAAATTATTTCTCTTTACACCTTACTTAAAAAATAATTTTTTAATTTCTCCATTGATAAGAATATGCGTTTAAGGTGGAGCACAATTTGCTAATCTGCGCGCGAACTGGTTGATAGTCAAGACTTCTAAAGTCCTGACTTTGAGTTTCAACGAGCGCGGCAGAACTTCACCCCACTTTAGCGTGGAATTTTAAACTTACAGTTTTCATAGAAAATATCAGTGCACAAATATTAGTTATTATTATAAATTATATATTGTATGTTTTAAAATGAAGTAATAGAAGTACTAAATACTAATACAGTTATAAATATGTCATTATTTGTTTATTCATAATTCTTAAAATAAAATAAAATATCAGATAGATGTTAATGAAATCGTATACGTGAATTCACGTTAGTATATATATTCGACACTATTATAAGTTATCAAGCAAGCAGTTATTTCTTATGTGTGTGATCTAGATTATCCAAAAATGACCACAGAGAAATTAATAAGAAAATTACGGGCCATACAACGGTTACATTCAATTATACAATATATTTTTATATTTATTAACTGTTTTATTCTAAATTTTAATTTATAAAATTCAACAAAAAATAAAAAAAATTTGAAAATTACTATAAAATTCGAAGAAACTACGTCTGAATGTGCCGCAATGTATAGAACTATGAATTCGTAAACTGACCACGGCTGCTACAGCTGCCATCTTGCAACACCTGTCGCCTTTTTATAACCTGTGAAGGATGAAGCGTACGCACTCCCTTTGCTAGTACTTCACAACCGACTTCGGGCGTTGCTGCATTTTCACAAACCATCTACGTGCATAATTAATCTCCGATGGTGCTTGAAATCACCTGTGTCCTTCGTCCCATGAGATTTCCATCGTAGACAATGAGGAATGTCTTCGCCAGTCTCAAACATCAACGCGGCCTCACACTGCCCTCCAGAAGTACTACTCCTGTTTGCTTTTACTCTAAATGATAATTCTCCTCTGACTTTTCATTTTGAGTTATTCTTTTCATCATTTTGATTACAGTTTTCCATTTTCTTTCTGGGAAATATAATAAAATTTGGGTTATCAATAGTTTGTTGTTTTAATTTCTAACAAGTTAGGACTAGACTGAAGAGCTAATTATGTGAATTATTTTTTTTTCTCGGGAACCAAACGGAGTGCTGGTTTGGATTGTAATATACTGATAGAATGGTTTTCTTAATTTAGTTCAGTGACATGATTTTACGTGAATTCAAACATTTGATATTTGGTTTTTCTGACTCTGAGTTTGAGTGTAACTAGTTTTCTTCTCACGATTTAATTCGTTTCCATCTTTACGAAAAAAGAATATTATAATGAACGTCAAGAACGTGCAATTTGATATTTTTAAGTCCGGGTCTGCTTTTATCTCAGTTAATGAATAACTCAATAGCAATTCAATTACCGAGAAAATTGACTTAGAGGAGGTAAGTTTGATATCTAATTGGATGGATCAGATACGTACTAGAATTCAGTAATGGTTGCATGTATATTCAGTCATGGATTTCAATTACACTCACGAAGACTTGTAGTTTTGACGGTTATTGGAGCAACAATTTGCCTGGTCAGCTTCCTTTTCACAATTAATTAATTTATTCTTTATTTCAGATTTAAGTCATGATAGTGTCTTATAAGTATGAATTGCGGAAATGTATAGCAGCTAATGGTCCAAAGTATATTGGATTTGCAAGAAGGGAGGATTTTTTGTTCCTGTCACATCAAAATCTGTAAGTTCACCATGTTCTTGGGATCTGGAAATACATAATATTTAAATTGCATTCTAGTGTACTTTTTTGGTTCTTATATTCCATGGTTATGCTGTTTAAGGAAGTTCGTTGCAGATTTTCGACAACCAGCATCCATGGTGAAAGGCCATCTGAAGAATATGCAACGTTGAGGAAGGAATCACTAGGAAGTGAATTTGGGCTCGTTCTCGAGGCTTATAAATCCAAAGGAGCTTTCATAGTCTATCAGTTTGGCCCATTCTTGGCTTTATATAGAGCTGCAATCATTTCATACCGTGTTTTGATGTTGACCATCCAGCAATATTTTGTTCATGACATAAACAAACAAGCTGTCCAGGAAATTTTGAAATCAGTATATTTTAATTTTAGTATAGACTCAAGTTGGTGCATATAGATTTTCTTAAACTATGATGTATGAAGAAACAGAAAATTTATTGTAACTACTCTTCAATCCATTGCAGTCTTACAGAACTCTAGTCTGTTTGGGGCCTTTTTACATCAAGGCAAGTTATTCTTTTACTTAAGTAATGTAAATACATATGTTTACAGGAAGGGTGTGCAGTGTAATGTTTGAGCACAATAATTGTTTTGATCTTTATAATTTTATATTTTGAATTTGTGGTGTTTCTTTGTTTTCTAACATTTATTGTGATGGCATCAACATGGAGCGGGTGACTAATAATTTACCTGCATAGGAATTTTAAGTCTCTGGACTAGTCTCAAACTTGACACGTGAAAATTCACAAGTTTACACTAATTTTATTTGAATTTACACCTTGGTCACGCTCTGAGCTCTAGGCCGAATATCTTGCAACTTTATATTGCCAAGAGCTTGCTAAGTTACTGGTAATAGGTAATAGCTTTGTCCTAAGTTTCTTTATCATGAATTATATTTTCAAACTTTACAGTATTCTGTATTCTTTTCTCTCAGTCCTTTGTAGTTTCTCTTGTTTCCATTGTTTTTGTGATCAAGACTTTTGTGTTAATGCCAGGACCAAATTCTGCCGTTTGCAACAGATGTTGCAATCAGATCTATTGAAACCCAGTTGGCTGTTCAAGTTTCACAAGTTTTTGCTGAATTAACCTGAGCCTATAGCAGCCGCATCCCTAGGACAGGTGTATAAAGGTTCGAGATTTTTTCTGTAAATTGGAAGATTATTATCTTTCATTTTTCTTATGTTAGTATATTATTCACTTTTATGCATAGATGCTCAAGTAGGACCTGTGTAAATCTGTTAAGAACCCATGGTGAAATGCCTTTCATTGCTTCAAGTGTTGCAGCTCAAATGCGTTCTGGAGAACTTGTAGCTGTTAAAGTACAGAGGCCTTGTGTGCCACTATTGTTGACCCTTGATGCACTTTTATTTCATATGATTGGTGGCCACTTAAAGCAATTGCTAAGGCCCGTAAAGATCTGTTACTTGCAGTGAATGAGATGGTGGGCCTGTCTACCTCAAGTGCATAAATTTTATTGCCTATGTTGTTGATTATATTTTGCAGCATTTATGACTTTTGCATTGTAAATATATTAAAAATTTCTGTGTAGAAATGATGCATTAAGTACTTGAGCAAGAGGTGGATGCATTCCATGCTTAAAATATTATAAAGAATTTGGTATGCAGGCAGCACTAGTTTGAAATGATCAGAATATGCTAGATTATTGTGGATATTACTTGTGTGACATGATATGGAGTATTTTGGGGCATTATGTTATCTTGGTGGTTTAACATTTTCCCTTTACATTCTCTTTAATAATATGTACTTATGGACATATTCAGGTCTCTCTTGAATGCATAGGTTAGGCACATGTTTGATGAAATTGATTACATCCCAGAGGGAAAAATTGCTGGACGTTTTGCTTCTCTTTGTGGTTTCTGTCCTTGTAAGTTCCCTTATTGGTACTGAATTTGTATCATATAATGTCAGTTCATGGCCATGTTTGTATGACTAATCAGAAGTATTACATTTAAGGATAAACTTTTAAGAGTTTTTATGGTTTCTCTTTTAAGGAAAAGTGGCAAGGCAGATATTGAACTAGTTTATAGGAGGATTATCATTCCATTGGTCTTAAGTTTAAATTAGGGATACTTTTAGTTTAAATGAATAAGCTGGGGTCATTGGCTCATTTTCTGGCCATGGGTGTTGGGGCATCTGAAGCTGTTTCGTTTATCATTTTTGTCCACTTTCTTTAAGTATAATAGCTCAGCATTAAATGTTTCCCTTCATGATTGGCAGATGATGAACAAAACCATGATAAAAAAGCTTCAGCTACATATAATGTCAAATCTAAGAAAGAAAAATGTGTTAAAATCCCAAAAATAAATTGGGAGCCTACACGCAGAGGTGTTCGTACGATGGAATGGATTGATGGAATTAAGCTTACATTTGAAGGTGGCCTGAACAGCTCCTCTTTAGAAAGGAGGAAACTAATCAACCGCGTAAAACATAATGGATTTAATTGATCCTCCTTAAGTTGATTTAGGAGTTCATACTGTTTCATTTTATGTGGTGCTACACTTCTATATGTTTAATAAGTTAAATATTGTGTGTGGTTTTGAAAGGAATACATCTGTTACTTTATAAATTTAGTATCTTCTTTGATTTGGCTTCAAAGGGATTGTACTGCTTTTTGAGACAGTTGCTTGAGGTGGGATTTTTCCATGCTGACCCTCATCCAGAAAATCTCGTTGCTATGGCTGATGGCTCTCTTGCATATTTTGACTTTGGCATGATGGGTGATATTCCTTACCATTACTGTGTGGGATAAAAGCCAATAGTGCTACTGCAAATAAAGTTTTGTTTTGAGTGTATCTTTGTAGTAACAAGAAACCGTAAAAATTCCTTATGTATGCCTATACTATTTGTTGTTCCATGACATGATTCAGGATTATCAATAGTTTTCATTATGCTTTACTCTATTATGTGATGGGACTGAACGAAGCTATGCTTTCCATTACCAGAGATTGTCTGTGTTGATAAATTTTTGTTTGCTTCGGCTAGTGCACTTTGTTAGCCGTGACTCTCTAGGTTTGGCAAATGACTTTCTTTCTTTGGGATTTATTCCTGAACAGGTTGATATACAAGCAGTTTCAGATGCATTGTGAAGATATTTTGGTGATGGGACTAGGCAATTTTTGTTCTTGGAATTCCTGCAGATTTTTATTTTGGATTGGACCTTGGCTTAGCAATCCATGCAATTTTTAGTTGGTGAAAATAACATATGCATCATAGGTACATCAAAGACGTTTCTTCTGTAAATTCTTGGCGTATAAAAAATCAATAAACACTTTTTCTTATTTTATATTACAGGGAGTAATGAACCAACTCTATGATGTTATGCATGAATTTAATTTCTGTATTCCACCAGACTATGCTTTGGTGATAAAGAGCACTTGGTTCACTAGAGGGCACAGCAAAACTTCTGGATCCTGGCTTTAAAGTTATTGAGTGTGCTGACCCTTTTGCCATTGGAAGGCTTTTGGCTGATCCAAATCCTGATATGAGGCAAATTTTCAGGCAACTTTTTATCTGTAATGATGGATCAATTAGGTGGAATCGCCTTAAGCACTCGGCACGCTTCCTCTCCTTTTTAAGTTTTCGATCATTAAAACCTGTTTCATATCTTTTCTGAATCAGGTGATGCTGGCAGCTTCACATAATATTAAGGCATATCTTTCTGGATGCAGATAGCGGCAGTATCAGAACAAGCTTCAGAGTCAAATGAGGAAACTACTAAATCTGAAGAAAAATTTTCAAATCTTTTGGGTTGGAAACCATGGACATTCATGCTTTTGTTGCTGCCACAGGAGATCTTTTACTATTTATTTTATCTGAAAAGGGTGGAGGGTGCGTGTTTTCCTACTCCGGGATATAATCAGAGCAGCGGATAGATTTTTGCAGGTGGAAGTTTTGGGTTGTATTTAAGATGATAGAGCGGCTGAGGTTTGTGCAATTTCTTCTTATTGAACTACATAACACCGTACTCATATTTTGAATATTGCAAGAAATGAAGCAAAAAGATAAAATAATGTTTACCCATGTTACTGATATGTTATTTCGTAATTTCCAGTGGCAGGCATTGCTGACAAGGGTTGTTAACGGGCTTCAATCCCTCCTCCTATCGGTAAAGTTGGCCCCGGAGGCGTGATCGGCAGTATTTTTTCCCATGGCAGTGAAACCTGACGTTTATAAGTTTAGTTTAGAGGTTGTATCAGCTTTATTAACGCATATTAGTCACAGATTTCCAGACTTTTGTCTTTGTATGTCTAGACTGCTCCACAAGCGGGTGAAAAACCATGACTCAATCAATTTATGAGTTTTTATTTATTTTTTTTGATTAATGAATTCTTTTGTAATTGCATTTAGAATACTTTGCTTTGGTAAGTTATTTCTCAGCGGTTCTGAAGATTGCATATCTTGAAAATTGTAGAAAGTGTGAGGTTTAAAAAAAGGCTTGAACTTTTACAGCTAAGAAAAAAAAAAAAAATTTACTGACGTCATTTGGAAGCAAATTGAAGTAGCTGATGACTTGATGCTGTCGAAGCATTTCTATCTATTTCTCTCTTTCTTTCTTTTTATAAATGCTAACTTTTTTGTTGGGTCTATTGGGAGAGAGAGAGAGAGAAATAGGATCTACGGGATCAATCTATGAAATTTTGGTTGATTACAATATAATTTATATTTTTGTGTTTCAATTAGATAGATATTGCCTTAATTTTGTATTTATTCTTTTGGTATATGGTTAATACGAGTGACCGTCTATTTCATTTCTAAAAATTTTGAAGGGAATGAATTGTTTTCCTCTTGGTCATGGGTCTGAGGGGCCGCCGAGTTGGGAGCGTGTGTTAAAAATACGAATGACGGAATTTAGAGAAAGGTAGAAAATGAAAATGACTACATGATTTGGTACTCTGGATGGCAAACGCTTTTTCTGATCTATTTTTGGCTTCATACCTCAAACGTAATGTATGGACTTAAGTGACAAATTTAGAATTCCCGGGGCCATTTTGGATCTTTCAGTTTCGATGATGCGTAGGTTCCGTACAGTTAGGGCGGGGTCAAGGCGTTGGGCTATTGGACTAGCTTATTTATTAACCTTATTACAAGTTTTCGGTGGAATTTTAAATTTTTAAGTTATAATTTTTTTATTTTTTGTTATATTTTTTAAATTGAAAATTACAATAGAAGAGTTAAAATTTATAATACAATAATTAGAAAAATGTAATAAAAATTAAAATAAGATACCTAAATGTACTGACAATTATTGTGATCCGTACTATTATTGACAAACGCCCTGACTCCGTGTTGAAGCTGAAAAAACAATAATTCAACCGTTCAAAATTCAAATCAAAAGGTCATCCAATCATACAATAATAAATTCAATAATAATGTTAACGATATTTGTCTATTCGAAATTAATTTCTATTTAAAAGTTTTCTGACTTCTGACTCGACTAATTAGAAGTTATAATCTGACATAATCGTCTCAGTTTCTTGACATTTATTTTAATTTCTGAGGCGATCCCATCTAAATTACTGAGATGACTCTTATGTCTTTTTCAAAAATAGGAGTTGAGAATAGGATCAACCACTATACTGTTCAAGTAACTGTTTAGGTATCCCGTCATATTAGATAACACTGTACACGACAAGTTATAAGTATTCATTACCATGCTAGGCCTAACGTAAAGAAGTAAAGGTGATAAAAAGATGGACTTAACCACTATACCTACTACTATCTAATCAAACTCCCGTTCTTCGATACTCACACGTGCAGGAACTTTATAAAAAGTGAAGGTTATACATGTAAGAGGATTGGAATTTTCTTCTTCAGACAGTCATTACTCTTTTTCTAACTTAGGAGCTTTTAGAGAGGACTTTATATGAGCAGTTAAAAGATACTTACTGCATCCCGGATTAATAAAAAACTCAAACACTCATCATTCCTCTTTTTTTATTTGGCTTGCACCATTTACTGACTTGAGCGTCGAAGTTTATTCGTCGATAAATCGACTTCACTCCTAACTCGTTTTTTTGTAATTTTAAGTAATTTTCGAAAAAATTTTACGTTGACTGCAACAGTAAATCTGTGTGGTGCGTTAAATTTTTTGTCACTAAAAAATTTGAACATCAACAAATAATAATAATGAATAAATTATTATATAAAAACAATTAATTTGTGAGACACCAATGAAGTTCGTTACTAGATGGCACCACGTGTCAGTCACGTTGATTTCATATTAAAAATTTTTAGAAAATTAAGAACTCAAGTGACTAATTTGTTGCCATATGGCGTGTCCCTACCCTACTCAAAGTGACACACTACATTTCCCATGATATGAGGGAAACAGAACACTATGAATAGTCCGACCAAATTTTACGAAGACTTGGCATCATCAGCAAATCAATTTGGACTAAGTTACATTTATGGAGGCAACAAAATAATAATAATAATAATTAGTAATTATAATAATCTTATTATAAAATCCGTATCACAATTTTCTAAGAGCAGACGAAGTTATTTGGTTCCTCGGTGAACTTAACAATAAAAAATAAATGAACACGAATTTGTGAACAAGGAATTTTGAATATTTTCCATGCTAACTCCGGAGCTACAGTATTTTGCATACAAAAAATACAAGCAATAATATTATATGGTTGGTGTATAATCACCATTTATTTTTATGAACTATGTCATTTTTATGCTGTATTAATAATATTATGCACTATCTTACAAACTTGACAAGATTTTTCTGTTTTCATTTACATATCCTGAATTGAATCCTTTTTGCTCAACAATTTTATTAATGAATTAGTCAAATCACTACCATTCGATTTTAAATATTTAAACGAGTAAATTTTAAAAATTTTTATTAACCAATGTTCTTAAATTAATTATTTTAAATATATTTTTTAGCAAAATAATTTTTAAATCCTAAATACACTTGTCACAAAAATAAACTACTACCAACAATATATTATACATAATAAATGATCCTATTAAGAATCAACAACAAACACTAGAGTAATTAAAATAATTGAAAAGTCAATCTATCAGTTAGATCAAATGGATCAGAATCAGAAGTTTATAACTAGATCTAATTGGTCCTTTTAGTTATAATAATAATTAACGATCGGAAGGAAAAGAAACTTACCATGTGCATCGCAATAAATCCCATGACGCTAGACCTTTCCCTGCATGTGAGCCACGTGTCCCGCTCAATTACCAGATAAAGACGAAATGCTGTTTTGGCTTTGACTCGTTCTATCGTAAGCTTGCCTTTCGCTTCGGTGACGCGTATCATCTCTCTCCGCACCCCCGTTTTTAGCACGATGAAGCAACCAAACTGAATTCCCGAATTTTTTTTTTTTAAAAAATTAAGTAAAAATTTTATTAAAATTTAATTATTTATTATTATTTTCCTCGTTACTATCATTTGATTTTGTGTTTTCATCTCTCTCTCGCTTGCGTCTTCCACCCATAACAGAACGAACCAAAACGAAAACTGAAACCACCAAGAATAATCAGTAGTATTGATCTCATCTTCTCTCTCTGAAGCCTCCTAGCTTTTAACGTCTTTTTATCCTTAGGGTTTTCTTCTCTCTGTCATGGCGTTTCATTTCTCTTCCCTTGTACTTCTTCAGGTATTTTCTCTCTTTCAATTACATGCGAGCTCTGCTTTTCTCAATTTTTTTATTTTGTTTAAATTTTTCTATATTTGTGTTTAGTATGGTTTTATGGAATGTATATGAGTTAGTTGTTCGGATTTAATTTTTTCTTTTCTCGGAGGTTGCGTAAAATCGAAAGATCTATGTATTTTTCTATGTTAATTTTTTTGTGGTTTGTTTCTGTGCAGGTTGAGCTTGATAATTCATGAATTTGAAATGATCTAGCGAATTTTCAACCAGCTATAAATACCTAAACACCGTCATTTTTATAGTTGTTGTTTATTTATTTTCTTATTTTCATCAAAGAAAGCGGTGAAATTGGAACTTTCGGTGAAAACATGGGCTATCTGAACTCTGTGTTGTCATCTTCAAGCCAGGTTCATGCAGATGATGCACCGGTTAGCGGCGGCGGCCTTAGGTTAATACTTTACTTTTGTTGATCTCTGTGTTAGATCCCGAAAGTTCATTGGTTTACTGCAATTTTTTGTTTTGTAATTGTATTTCGTGGTCTAATGGCTTGCATGTGTTGTATTTTCGTTCTGCATGTTGATTACCAATTATGTTCTGTATAATTTTCGTGCATTTATTGTGAAGTATTCTGGTTATATTTTGTCATGATTGTTAATGTATCTGTTGTATCGAGGCCATTGTTTGATTCCACTTCTTGCTTGTAAGTAAACTATATATTGTATTGTGTTGCATACGCTTGACAAAAGGACTTTAGCTTTTTGAGTCTGTCATTTTAGTTGAGCATTAGAATAGATCTACGTTTTATAGATTTTGTACGTTGTATAATCAGTTATGAAGTGCAAGTAGGATATGAAACTACTGAAGTAAGAAAGAGTCAAGGAAAAATGATGGTGGCAAGTGTATGGATTTGATTTGTTGACCTTTTTTGGGAATTATTTCAATAGCAATTAACGGATTTTGAAACTCCATGAATTTGGAAACCTCTAACATAGATTCTCATGATATTCTGTTTCATTTGTCAAGTTTGCTGTTGCTTGTCCTGTATTACATAATTGTGATTCTTTCTTTCTAGTGTCAATATCCTATTGTGGTTTGTTGTATTTGGTATGTGGTACAATCACTTTTTACAGGATCTTGCTTAATTCTATTTTGTCGTGAAATACTTCTATACCATGCTCACAGTGCAACTACATTATGCTATTGTAATGTTGTCACTATTTGCCTGTTTGCGCATCTGACCTCATATATACATAATTTCGTGACCCTTTCTGATTCTGTAGATGTGGTGTTCATGTTTGGTTAATGAATATGCGGTCTTGGTGGCATCTTGTTAATATGTGGCTTTGAAGATTGAAGTTTCATTAAATTTGTTGCGTAAATTCCACAAGGCGAAATCCCTCATAGCGAATTTTTTGAAATTGTTACTCAGTAATGAGATTTTTTCAAAAAAAAAGATTCCTTGAACTTTCTCAGCTATATTTAGAACTATTTAACTGTTCATTTTTATCTGTGCTGCAAAATTGGAGTCCAAACCTCCCCTGTTGCTTGGTGATGCTCGCTTTTGCTGGAAGTCAGACTTACCTTTAGTAAAACAGGGGGGAAAAAAAAAAAAAAAAAACTGTTTCACTTGGCCAGTAAGTGACAGGAATCATTTATGGTTTTAATTACTTTCCAGTTAGCTGTTTCATGTAGGAATTTTTTAAGCTGTAATGATGGATATGCATTAATTGTGGTGCTGCTTGTGAAACCTTGATATTCACGAGGAACTTAATATATTTATTTGTTTCTTTTGATCACCATCCTGAAAATTATAGTGTACAGTATATCTGATGCTGAGCACAGTATCTTTATGGTAACAGTCAGAACGGAAAGTTCAGCTATGGGTATGCCAGCTCTGCTGGGAAAAGATCGTCAATGGAAGACTTTTATGAGACCAGAATTGACGGTGTCAATGGGGAGATAGTTGGTCTCTTCGGAGTTTTTGACGGTATTCCCTCTCTCCCCATTTTAACATTTAGTATGTGTTGGTGTGCATAATATGATAACTGTTTGGAGATGTGAAGTCATAAATGATATTGATGAAGGACATATATAATGAAGTGCACAAATACTAATCAAATGGTTCCCTCTATTTTGGGTGTGGGATGAAAACCATGTTCATCTTTTCAGAATGGAATGGCAATTCAGATATGTGTGTATTCCATTTTTAGCTTAGCAACTTGGTCGGTTTCATTTTTTTCTACCATATTGTGAGATATGGTGTATTATCTTCTTCCAGCTCGATGTTGACCCTCGGAGTCGTAAAACTGCTCTTAGATTCCTTACCATATGTGATTATCTGTAATTTCTGTTGGAGGGATGTGGCTGAAGGGATTTTATGCAGATTCTTGTAATTGGTATCTGCTCCAATGTGGTTGCAGTGCTAGAAGCCATTTGCTGAGGTCTGTTATTGGCTTTGGATGAAGGATTTAATATTGGAAACTAATGGATTTTATGCTAAGGTAGTTCCTACCATAGGATTAGTTTCTCTTCTAGGTGTCATTAACTAATAATGCTCTGCCATCAAGCATGTAAAGTCATATCCTGCTGTCTAATTCTATATATTAATGGCATTATTTCACCATATTTTGACAATTATTCAATTTTCCACAGTTTAAAACTAATAACAATCCAAATGTTTTTGTCAGGTCATGGGGGGGCACGAGCTGCAGAGTATGTGAAGCAAAACCTTTTCAGCAATCTGATCAGGCATCCAAAGTTCATTTCTGATACGAAATCAGCTATAGGTTATTCACTTACTACTAATATTCTATAAGCTTGCTTTTCATCATACTGATTCTTTATTATTATTTTTAAATTTTGTTCTATTCCTCTAGCTGACGCATACAGCCACACGGACTCTGAATTTCTGAAATCAGAAAATAATCAAAACAGAGATGCTGGATCAACTGCTTCCACAGCTGTCCTTGTTGGCGATCGCTTACTTGTTGCAAATGTTGGTGACTCCAGAGCTGTTATTTGCAGGGGCGGTAATGGTAAGACTTGGTCTCCTTTCATTAGTTCTCATTGTTTTGCTTGTTCAAAGAAGTATAATGCTTCAGTTCGTTGCATGCTTCCATGGCTTCAAAGAGAGTCTTCTGATTAGTTTAAGCAGTGTTGTAATGTACTAGCTCTCTAGTAGCACTATGCTTGGAAATAAATTGTAATTATTGCATGCTATAGTCTTGTTATGTTTACTGCTCTCTCTCTCTCTCTCTCTCTCTCTTCTTTTTTATTTTTTACTTTGTTTTGAAAATGTATATTTGTTGTCTAAAACGAGCATAGGTTCATATGTATAACAAAAAAGCATATATGCTTCTGCACATATAGTCTACAGTAAAACCTCTATAAAATTATATTGTTGGGATTAATAAGAATTATTATGTTAGAGAGGTTATTAATTAATTGATAAATGAATAATTTATTAATTTATTGATAAATAATTATTTATTAAGTTAAACAAGAGTTGAAAGTTAAATATATGCATATATAAAAACTAAAAATTTGGTAGATATATACATAAAAGTTAATGGATATACATACTTAAAAACTAAAAGATTAATATATATTATATATAAATATAATAGATACATTCATATAAGAGTTGTGGGTCTAAAATTTTGATGCTCTAAAAGATAAAAATGTTTAAGATATTTCATGGCTATATAACATAATCTTTATAAATAGCCAATAGTTTGACTCTTAGACTTCAAACTATTTATGTCATACTATAATATGAAAAAAAATATATACGAAATGTAGTGTATGTATTAAAAATTATTCATTTATTGAGGTTTTATTGTACTTATGTATACATCTACATATATTTAGATGTATGATCGTATGGTATAAAAGTTTAGGGCTTAAAATACTGAATTGTTGATGTTTACATTGACAAACTATTTCTTTCCAGCCCCATTGCTCTCTCAAAAACTTGTACTCTTACACATGCATGGAAGAAAAGCTTTCTTCTTGATTTTGGTTTGTTGCTGCTTAAGTTTCAGCAGCTACTTTATGCTGGTGCTTTTAATCATCATATTGGAATTATTACCTTTGTGCTATAATTCTTTATTCATTAGTTCTATATTATTATTATTTTTTACAATTGCCATTTTCCTGAGGCAACACTTGTTACATGATTTACATGTGAACAAATGTCATCTTGTGATTTCCTGTAGCTATTGCTGTATCTCGAGATCACAAGCCAGACCAAAGTGATGAGCGGCAACGAATTGAGGATGCTGGAGGATTTGTGATGTGGGCTGGTAAGGATCCTGCATGATCAGTCACACACTGTTCTCTTCCAATATACCCGCACTCCAACCACCCTACCATTCAAGCATGTAGAGGTTTCTAATTATGACCAAGTATATTTATAGGAACTTGGAGAGTGGGAGGTGTACTTGCTGTTTCTCGTGCATTTGGTGACAGGCTCTTGAAGCAGTATGTTGTTGCTGATCCAGAAATCCAGGTCTGATTCCTAACATTGAAGCTTAAATACTTATTATGTGGAGTATTCGACTGTGTAATCATACTCGTCTAAATTGATAAATAACATGAGAGAAGGTTTTGGGTATAATGACTATTGAGATGAACATATCCTGTGAACCACTGACAAACTTTCTGTCTTTTATATTCCTTTAAATTATTTTTTTATTTTTTAGGGTGGTTAAAATGGTTTTAGTAAGGGTGGTTGATCAACACAATCTTATTTTGAACAATGCCTCAGAACATATGGTTTTATCTGAGAAACAATCTTACAATCAAACAAATTGAATAAACAGCTCTTAGAATCAACCTTTGCACTGCATGATACTTAAGTGTTAAACAGACGTTTTGTGTTTGGAAATGTTTCAGTTGCATCGAGTGCTTTTTCGTTTCTTCTTTTGCCTTCTATGTCTACTCTCCACATATTTTAGTAACTGAAATCTGTATAAAAATTGCAGGAGGAAATGATCGACAGTTCCCTTGAGTTTCTTATCCTTGCAAGCGATGGACTTTGGGATGTTGTCTCAAATGAGGTTTGCTACATTTCTCCTTTTTTTCCTTAATTGTATTCACAATGGATTTTGTTCACAGAATTCAGTGGTATTTCTCTGTATGAAATAATAAAAATTGATTTAGTCATGTCTTTGAATTTGTTTCCACATTGTCCATTGTATTCGCATGTTGTAGAAGGATAGTACAATTTCAATCAAACTTTCAAGTTATCACATGGTTCTAACTTTATCCATACTTCACTGTTTTTGCAGGAAGCTGTTGCTATGATAAAACCAATCCAGGATCCAGAGGTGGCAGCAAAGAGGCTGATGCAGGAGGCATATCAGAGAGGCAGTGCAGATAACATCACTTGTGTTGTCGTTCGCTTCTTGGCCAATCAAGGAGATCCATCTCGTTCCAGCTCTGGATGAAAGTCCTTTCCTAGCCACAGCTAGACTTTTGTTCTCTACCTGGGTTCAATAAACTTTAGTTGTCTACAGCTAGTAGTAAAGTGAAATTACAGTTTCGTTGTACTTGGTAAGGATAGAATATGCAACAAACTTACCAGCAGGCTGCTACTAAAATACGTATTCAGTCTCTAGAATAGATGTACCCGTTTAGCATCTGTTCTGGGTCCTTAAATGTAGCAGAAAACGTTTGTGTATGCTTGTATAAAGAGAAGACTGTCAAAGTTTCTGTTTCCTATGTTGTAAACGTAGTTTGAAACTTTTTTTGTTGCTTTTGTTTATAACGTATCCTGGTTGTAAGTCTTAAATTTGGTGTCTGTTTTGAACTAACGCGGTAGCTTTACTTCAATTTGACAGTATTGCGGCAAGCCAGCCCCAGAATATTTACCACAGAAATCTGAAAGGTACGACTTTGAAACTATTTCACCCACCTCATAATCATTGTTACCTTACTTTTATGTGAGGATTTGTTACCTTGAGCATGACAAGGGCTTGAATTATTTGATATTTTCTAGCGTCTGCACCCAGATGTGAAGTCTGCTAAACGCACAAATATGCGTGAATATTTCGTACAGAGAGAATTGACGGAGCACTCAGAATATTCGGTAGTTCGTCAAGGCAAATTATGCCATTATGAACGACGAGCGAACCAAAATTTTATCTTCATCGTGCTCTATTTTAAGCCTCTCTCTAAATGGAAATAAAAACAAATTGAAGCGGGAGAGAGAGAGAGAGAACTGGCTTGATGGAATGGAAAGGTCTGTTATACATCATGAACTTATATAGTGGCGAATACAGTCTAATTTCAGTTTATTTAATGAAAAGTGGGGCCCAATGAATGGTGTTGTGCTTTGGACTTCCCATTTTATTTAATGGCAAGTGGGGGATAATGATATTTTTTATAGGCGCCGTTTTCAATGCAATGTATTTTAGTTTATTTAATTGCAATTAGTTGAAATTATAGGATTATAAAATATTTATGAGGACAAATGGTACCTTGATTACCAAGAATCGGAATAATCTTTGATAAAGCCATTTTGATAACGACAATTTGGGTCAATGTAGGGAATTATTTCGACGTACTACCAACCCGGTAGAGTAATAAGAAGTAGATGAATGTAAGGTCTCCCAAGTTTTGCTTCGGGTCCAAGCAATTTATAGAATCCGTCTTTATAATCTTCAATAATCTGAGACCATATGTTAAAGCTAAGGAAATTAAACTCGGATTTAATTAAATTTCAGTGTAACTGACACACTTTTACCGTAAGGACTTTCATCTCAGTTATTGAGGCTTGACAACTAGAGGTGGGTATTTGTGAATTGGATGAGTTTAAAATTTATATTAATCAAAATATTTGAGATTGTGTTTAATAAGTTGATTTAAATATCGTAGATTCTGTTCAATATAATTCTATTTAATTTAATAGTATTACATAATTTAATTCAATTCAAACAGCTTGGTTTTCCAATTTATATTAAGTTTAAATTTAAAAATATAACTTAAAATTTAAGTCCAAATATATGTACTATTTTAAAAATAATAAATTAAAGGAAAAAAAGTACATTAAGCTTTCGAGAAAAATACTAGATATGGGAGAGGAAAAAAAATCAATTTCAGGATATCTTCTAATTATGCAAAACTAAAATTAACACATATATATGAAATAATAAAATATATTAAAATAATGTGATTTTACATATTGACAAATTAAATTTAATTTTATTCAAAATTTAAATCGTAAATAAAAGTTTAAAAAATATTAATTTATAAATTAATATAAATATTTTTTAAATCGATTTAATTAACAATTTGAATCAATTATTAATCGAGTCCTTTTGAATATGTCCGGAACCACAGCAGTCGCTACAAACATTTCAATATATTTGCAATTGTTGTGGTCTCTTAATAATTTATTATCATCTTAAAGTAAAATATATTTGTGTATTTGTATTTGAGATTTTGCTAAGAAGTTAAGGCTTTATATTTATTGTTTATAGTAATTTTTAGTATTTAATATAATAATTAATGATAAATTTTAATATACTGAAAAATATAAGTTACTCAAATCATTTTACTAAAACTTTTGTATTTATTGTGATGTAATTATACATATTAATTTTAAAATATTTGGCAAATGTTGACTTTTACTTGACAGTTAATGCATATTAACTACTGATCGAATTAATAACAAATATATTCTAAGAAAAAGACATTTACAAAAAATGACTTGATCTTAAATCTGGGTATACATTTCGTTTTTTTGATGTGATCACCTGCTTCAAATAGTTATGGGTTATCATTTCATTTCCCCATTTTGGCTCGGCAATTGATCTTTTTAACTCCCTACAGTGTTGAGAATGATTCCTTTCCTTGAATAATTTTGGGATCATATTTTTGGAGTGTTCTGTATATTCAGCCGGATTTCCTTTTAAGTTGTTGAATATTCAAATTCAATCATGAAAACAAAACAATCAATACGAACAATGGACAAAGCATTCATTTTAATTGCTTCGTTTAAGATTGTACTGCTTCCATGGTACTTTAAAAACAAAATAAAAAAAAAAAAATTCTAATAAAATTTACTCCTTTTCTTTTTTGGTTGAATCTAGTGTCATTCATCTCATAATAACTATTGCCTACCTCAATAACAAAAGAAGCCAATTTACAAATTATTTCTGATAACGTGTTTCAAAACTAGTCCACAAAGATCGACCCTACACGGCCATGAAAACAGAATCAAACATTACATGACAAAAATCACTGCCCACCTTTGCTTACCCAAAAACATGAAACCAACCAACTACTCCCGGCGTCCAACGTCATTTTCGAAAAGGGACAAGGACAAATATTTTTATAATTTTTAAAAGTATTAATTATTTTTATTAAAATATTTGTAATAAATATTTTTTAAAATATTATTTATCAAAATATTTGTAACAAATATAAGTTCTTAAAATTTATAAATTATTAAATTAAAATATAATATATTTATTTATGTCAAAAATTCTTATTTAAATTAATAAATTGTTTTTTAAATATAATTTTTAAAATTATATAAAAATAACAAATTATTAAATAAATTATTTTTAAAAAAGTAAAAATATTTTTAAATTTTCAATACTTATTCTTATTCTCTTTTATTTTTAATTATTAATTGTTAATTATAATTTATTTTATTTAAATTTTTTGTTTAAATATAATATATTTAGTAATTTAAATCAAGTTGAGCTCATAATTTAGAGAATTTTAAAATTGAATTTACTAATTTAAAATTTATAAATTATACTCTATAATATTTGGATTAAACTCATTAAATATATAAAACGATTATAACACTACTAATTTAAAAGTAAATGTCACCTTTATATATTATATAAATATGTCTATATTAAAAGTATACATATTTCGTATGAAATAGAAGCCACGTGGCCAAAGTTTTTAAAGACTATACGACATTATTATTATAAGAATTTACTACTTGCTTATTCTTCATATGTAGTAAAAACAAATATGAAATTTTGAAAAACTTTATTTAATAAATTAATAATATATATATATATAAACAAAAATATTATAAATTATGAGTTCAATATGATTTAAATTATTAAATATGCTACATTTAAAAAATTAGATAAAATAAATTATAATTAAAAATAAAAATAAATATTAAAATTTAAAATATCTTATTTTTTAAAAATAATTAATAATTTTATAATCTTAAAGATTATATTTAAAAAATAATTCAATAATTTATTAATTTGAATGTGAATTATTTGATATAAATAAATATATTATATTTTAATTTATAAAAAATTTAGATAATAAAAATTAATATCTTTATTTTTATTAACAAAGAGCTTTTATTATTTTTTAAAATTATAAAATTATTTATTATGAATATTTTAATATAAGAGTAAATAATATTTTAAAAAAATTTTAAATGTATTAAAATTTCTAAAAGTAATATGCATTTCTCTTTCTCCGTCTCAAAAACATAACAATTAACAAATACTCTTTAAAAGTTTTTGAAACCCAAAACAGTCAAACAATATGGATTGATAAAATAATAGCTTCTTCTCAACAGTCAGCATTTAAACTACGAAAATAAAATATTAGCTTAATCTCGTCTTTTACCGATTAAACTATGAAATAAGTAACTAAACCTAATATGATGATTATTGATGACTTTTATCCATCAATTATTTTTCTACTCCAATTATTATTTAGCAGGCAACCTGATTCAACTCCTATCGTCCTGCATCCTAACCCCTGCCTTGATTATCGAGGTGACCCATTTCATTTATTTCAAAAATGAGAGTCTTCGACAGAACATACAGGCGCATTTATTAAGAAACAACTCCAATGTCCCATCACGTTAAGGAGAACCATGTCCTGTAGATTACAGACACTTATTGAGGCCTAGACCTAATGGAAGAAAATGATAAAAAAATCTACCGAATAATTATACCTAATCCTATCTAATCATGCTCCTATTCTCCAATGCTCACACGTGTAGAGGCCTTATAAACGGTGAAATTGCTATATGAAAAATAATTCAATTCTTTTGGGGTCATTTTCAACAGTTGAGAGAAAAAGAGAGTTCTGTTAGCAAAGATCAGAATTCCTTCATAAATATTTTTCGAGCTCAGCCTCTCAGATTGAGAAACACTTAAACATTCATAATTTATCTCTCTTTGTAACTTGATCTAGGATAATCTACTGACTTGAGCGTCAG
>JAWDEX010004688.1:0-14039 GCA_035221805.1 Trichilia hirta
ATTTATTTTATTTTTTATTTAATCAAAGAATATTGACTAGTAAAAATGAACACTTCTTAGAAAAAGAGTTTATAGAAGAAGGAGGTATGGGTAGAGAGATTAAATTAAAAAAAGAGTTTTTTAAAAATTAATCTAACCAAACTGAACTGATATATCTAGTCAACAGAATTTAATTCTTGTTAATCTAATTTCAACTTAAAATTTTTTTAGAATTCCTATAGTCCTAAAGAGATATAAATTTCTCAATGAATAAGATTTTGAATCTTACTTAGTAGAAGCAATAGTTTATAAAGATTATTCTAAAACCTATAAAGAGGCAATTCTAGTTAAAGATTCAAGAAGATAGCTAAAGATAATGAAATTTAAAATGGATTTCATGCATGTGAATTAAATCTAGACACTTGTTGATCCTCCAAAAGGAATAGTTCTTATTAAAAATAAATAAATTTTCAAGAAAAAGATTAGTAAGAATAAATAGATAGAGATCTATAAAGCATGGCTAGTTGTAAAGGATTAGACTCAAAAATTAAGATTATATAATAAGAAGACCCTTTTATCCGTTGCTACGATAAAATTCATTTAGATTATGCTAGCCATAGCAGTATACTATGATTATAAAATTTGGTAGATGAATGTCAAGACAGCATTTCTTAATAGATATATTAAGGAGAACCTATTTACAAAATAGCCAATTAATTTTGTATTCACTTTTAAGTCACATAAAGTATGCAAGTTGCATCGACCTATTTATAGATTGATGTAAGATTTTAGAAGTTGAAATATCCAATTTGATAAAACAATAAAAGCATTTAATTTTATCAAAAAATTTGGATGAACCTTGTAATTATAAATGGATTAAAGATTATGCGATCACATTCGTAATATTATATATAGATGATATATTATTAATGGATAATAACGTGTGCATGATGATAAAGGTTAAAATCTAGCTATCTAAAATTTTTTTCATGAAAAATTTGAGAGATACAACTTATATTCTCGAGATTTGTATCTATAGAGATAGATTAAAAAAGATAATTAAATTATCTCATAAGTTATACATTGAAAAGATATTAAAAAGATTCAACATAGAGAACTCTAAGAGAGGTTTCTTGCCTTCAATTAAAATCTTCATCTCTCAAGATATATAGGTTCAAAGAATAATAAAAAGTAGCAATAAATGCGTAGTATTCTATATACATCATCTATAGATAACTTGATGTATGTTATACTATGTACATGACCTGATATAACTTATGCAGTAAGTTTTACTAGTAGATATTAGGCAAATTTTAAGAAAAAATATTGGTCTACAGTGAAAACTATCCTTCAGTACTTAAAAAAGACTAAGAATTTAATTCTGAGTTATGAATCTTAAGAGTTAACTATTTATGATACTCAAAATTTTGATTTTCTATCAGATGTAGATGATCAAAAATCTATATCTAATTTTAAAATTTTGTGTAATAGAGGAGCTGCGAGTTAAAAGAGTTTCAAATAAATGATAACAGCTGACTCTACTATAGAAGTTATATATATAACAGCTTCAGAATTAGCTAAAGGCTCTCTCAAATTATTAAACTATTTAACATGTAAACTGTTTACGATTTTTTTGGCCATATAATATCTCCAAGAGTGCTAGCTCTCTCATGGATATTATTTACTCTTTTTAATAGCAAAGATAAGTCGAGGTTTATATTATGACTTCTCAAGTTTATTATAATATTAGCCATAAGCTGAAATCTATCTCATCGATCACATTTTGAGCTATTCGAATAGTTAACGACTATGGTTAACATCTAGTAATATGATATAACCCCTAAATCATAATGAAAAAATTTTTATTGAACTTTTTATAACTAATTATAGATTTTATATGAATAGTCTCTTTCTATTCATTTAATCTCAACTAAATTAAGGCTCACGAGTATCAAAATTTTAAATATGATTATATTCAAATAATTAGTCAATACGAGCTGAACTTATCACTATAAATTTTTTGTATAACATTTATACTTTAACCAAAGACTTTATTTTTACTTGTTTACTAATATTCAACTGGGAACTCAAATCTTGACTAAGTCAACGGTGCTTTAAAATCTTTTATATTGAGTTAACGAATTTTATTAGATAGTCATTTATTTATGGATATAAATAATACATAATTAAACTAACTTTTATGTACAAGACATGATTAGTCTTGTATTTATACATCATATAAATCATGTGCATCTATACCGATTAATAACCATGACGTCTAAGATTTAAGAAGTAATTAACACACTTATATAATTTAATGATGAATCATTAACAATATACTTTTGTGTGATTTATCATAACTTCGGTCATGTTCAAATAATAATTTTTTTAACTATTATTCTATACTAATATCTTAATGATATGACTATTATATCACTCGCACTAATATCATCTTATAATATTTACTGAAGACATTCAGTATGCCTACACTACAATATCAATGCCCAGTCGACATTACTTTTATAGGAAACACTTTAGATAATTTAATTATCTTAGACAATCCATATGCATATTTTATTATTAGTATGACTAGATAGAAGAAATAACATATACATATAAATTAAAATAACTTTTTTATTAATAAAATATATATACAGTACATATTACTATAGTAACTCAATATAATATACCTAAAATCAATAACACAAATAATTTTAGGACATACAATACTAACAAACTTTTACTTGTACTAAAGTCATTCGTTGTTGTATCTAATACTCATCTTTTTAAGATGCTGGCCCAACTATTTCAATGTCATCACTTTAGTGAAAAGGTCAGCAATATTATCTGCTAGAGATATCTTTTTGATTAAAATTTCTTTAACATTAACAAATTCTCTCAAAATATGATACTTTCGCAGAATATGTTTAAATTTTTAGTATGCTCTTAATTTTTTTAGCTTCTGTAATAGCACTAGTATTATCATATGTTAAATAAGCTTGAGGATTATTTGTATTTGACTAAATAATTAGAGATATTTTAGTAAATAAAAAAAACATAAATATGACTAAATTTTTAATTTTGATGGATTTTTTCATTTTTTCTTCACTTTACTCTTTTTCTCTCTACACTTTACCAAGGTAAAAAAGGTTTGGCAATTCTAATTTCTTAGAGGTACTAAGTATTTGGTGTTGTTTTTCATCTAATAATCACTACAGGTTAGTGATTAATCATTTAATTTCTTTAATTTTGCTTAAAAAATGCATAATTTGAAGAATTATATACCCATGCTTAATTTTGTGCTTTCCATATGATCATCACTTTTAATATAGTCAATAGCCCCAAAATCAATTATCCATTCACTATTACCACTAAGGTCAAAGGTATAAAAGGTTTTACTATATGTAGTAATTAAAGACAAACATCCTTAAGCATGTTAGAGGTAGAAGGTTCTGCTATTATAACTAAGACATGATTATTTAGTTTAGAGTTCCATTTGCTAGGTGCTTTGGTAGATCCCACCATTTTGAATACCTAATCAACTCATAATATTGTTACTTCATATGCCCAGTTTTACTAGAGGGAAACAAACACGCTCTGATTTTACCATTCCAATCTCATAGCTGCGATTCTAAGATCCTGATGCCTAATTTTGATCAATGGTAGGGCTAGTTAATTGATCTATTTTAGGCTTAACTTAACGTGCCACCATTGCAAATGACTCAACACGATTATCTTTACCATTTAAAATGGTTTTACGAACAAAGTTATGATGTATGTAAGCATAGGCTTCTTTAAGATCCAATATCAAGTTCTTTCTAAGAATCTTACCTCAAATTTGTTCGAATTCTGCATCCAATCCATTCAAGAAAATGTGTTCACATAATCTTTCAACGAATTTTCTATAGGCAATAACATCATCAAAATCTTTCATTACAATCTTGTCACAATGATCAAGTTCTTGGAAAACTTCCACAAGACCACCATAATATGTTGATAGAGGGCGATCGGTCTGTTTAGCAGAGAAAGCTCTTTGATTCAATAAAAAAAGTTGTGATTCATCTAATCCATTATAGAAAACTTTGGCCAGAGCATTCCAAATTTCACGCGCGATACATAGTCAAATATAGCGCTTTATAATATCTACTGACATAAAGGTTAGCAACCACCCTTTGACCTTTTGATTTTTAGCATACCACTTTGTATAGGAAGTAACAGTATCTTGTAGGAGTGGTGTTTTACTCAGTTGACATCATCTAAAAATTGAATATAAAAAATAGAATTATCATTTATCTAAATAATGGTAGGATAGATCACCTAAAAATTAAAATTCTATGCTTAAGGATTCATTAAGTATAAAAAAGGTGTTAGGTGCCCCATAACTTTCGTGAAAATAATTATCACAAATATTATAATCTAAATTTTAATTTATTTTTGTTTTCTTTACTCTTTTAATAAGAGAATAAAGAATATTAAAAATATTTCGCTAGTATAATTTTTTGAAAAATGTTAAACTAAGAGAAAGAAAAATATTAAAAATATTCTGCCATTTTAATTAATTTTTTTATTTGACAAATATAAATAAAAAGAATAATATGCACTTTTTTATAAAAATAAAATTATAAATATACAAGTAAATAAATACAATATCAAATAACATAAATAATAAAAGACTTAATCTTCTATAAGAATGAAAAAATTAAATTACAAGAAAATAAACAATAAAAAAGATAAATCACAAGTAAATTACAAGAAAGAATATAACACAAAGAAATAAATTGCATGAAAAAATTGCATAAAATATAAGATAAAAAGAAATAAAAGGCTTGACCTTGCATAAATTGATAATTATTGAATAATAATTAAAAGAGATATAATATTAATATAAACTATCATTTAAATAAATAAAATACATATATATTAATGATAATCTCCAAGTATAAATTAAGAAATTAAAAAGAAAGATTACAAAATGAAAGAGATTTTAAAACTAAAACATTCAAATTTTTCTCTTATTTTTCTCTTTTCTATCTTTTTCTTTCTCTTCTTTCTCTAAAAACATCCTCCAAGCTTCTCCAACTTCTCTCAACTTCTTCTTTAATCAAAGAAAGGGCTTGTATTTATAGATAAATTAGTAGCTAAATTATCAACAAAGTGGTTGATGAATTTGATGAATTATGCACTTAAATTTTGAAAATTTGTTCTAATCATATACTTAATTCTTGATTAAATTTTTCAACACTGAATTTATTAATAATTTGCTTGTCACTTGAATATAATATTTCTAAAACTTTATTCAACCTTACATATATATAAATTACGTATTTAAACTTTAAATATTTTGAAAGATACGGCCAAAATACTGAAAATGAGTTAGGCTATACTGTTACTGTAAATGAATTCACTTTTAGCTTAATTTTTTACCTTCTTAGCCTCCGAATTTCAAGATCATATGAACTAAAAAGTTATAAATATTTGAATTCTCTTTTCACATAATCAAAAATTACTTAAATAACTCTTATATTTGAGAAATTATGCCTTTTTATAAATTTTACATGGAAAGAAAAATTAAACCGTAATTATTAATAAATTTAATTTTAAATTAAAAGCAAAAAAAATTATTTAAATTACAGTATTTTATCATACTAAGAATGTCATAAATTTAACTTTACTAAACAAATACTGTTAAGTACTCATGACGACCCTTAACTAGTTTATTATTAAAAACGTTAACATTTAGTAATAATTTAAAATAAAAATTCATAAATAAAGTATTTATTATTCTACTTTATTTTAATATTTTTAAATAATTAAACTCTCAAATAAATTTTTAAATATAAACCATAAATTCTTTAAATAAAAAATTTATAAACCATTTTTTGTACTTAAAATGACATATTACTTATAGGATTTAATCAGTCAAAATTATGCTTATTATATCACTAGAGTTAATATATTTTAGGCAAAATTTTATTTAAAATTGCATCTTTAATCTAGTTCATCAATCAACAACTTTCAGCCTATTTAGGCTTAGGACATTAGGTGTTAAGACATTTCTATGAGTCTTTTCACATTATAAATGCTTATTATTACTAATTTTTTAAAATATAAAAATTATTTTATATAATTAAAAATGTTATTGGGGCATGACTCATCCTTAACCCTTACTAATAATACTTATATTTAATTTTTTTCTTTTAAATATAAGATTTATTCTATATAGTTAAATATGCTACAAGAGTATAGTTCATCCCCAACCCTTACTAATAATATTTATATTTAATTTTTTTTAATATAAGTCTTGATATATATAGCTAAGTATACTACTAAAGTATAGCTCATTCCTATTCCTTACCAACAAGGCTTATATTTAATTTTTTTTTTCTTTTATCAATGCCCTCAAATATTATCTATAATGAAATCATCAAAGCAAATAACGTAAAATTCTCAATTTATAAATCATAATCATGTATTAAAGCGCGCGTGTGTGTAATAAGAATAGTTTATAAAATTTTTGTATAATAAGTTTATAAAGAAATAATTAATAATTTAAGAATTCACAAATTTAAATAGTTAAAATAGAATCAAATACCAAAATTTTACTATAAATTTTAAAATTAGAACTAAACAATAATAGTATTATTAGGATGCGTCTTAAGAATCGAAGAAAGAAGAAAAAATAATTCTTTACTCAGCCATCCATACAAAAATTAGACGCTTACAAGTGAATCTTTCTTTTTTTTTAAATACAATAAAACATATTTAAGTACATACAAACACATAATAATAATTCTAATTCTAATATTATTTAATATCAATTATCCCTACCTTATTAATATAACATATTACTCTTAATGTTTAAGTATAAAAGAGTAAAGTATAAAAAACATCACATAAGATAAAATTTATTAAAAAAATCTGCAATTAACTAAACAAAAAAAAAATATTATACTATCATTCAAATTATAAAGAAAAAAAATTACAGATAAAGTATCAGATCTAATTTGCACTCTTTGTTGTCCTTTACTGATTAATCTATTTGAATTATCCCCGAATTAGGTTAATAAATAGAAGTTGTAATTTATCAATCTGCTACTCAAAAGTTAATACTACTCAAAAGTTAAAGCATAGATTAAAATTTGTTATGTTGAATATGAGATAAATTATTATTTTATAGCTTTATTCAAAAAAAATAATAAATTATAAAAAAATTATTAACATTTAGCAAACTAATATATTTTTTATAAATATTTAGTTGAGCTTAAAAAGTAACTTAAAAATTTTTTTTTCTAAAGTACCAAATCTACTTGACAAGTATATAAAAGCATGAGAGTTATAAATTATTCTGACAATATATTCATGCATAAAAGACACTGTTGGTTTCTTTCTAATTATTTTTTCAATGAGATTTTCTATAGTTAAAGGTATAAGAATAACACCTAATACTTGATTGCTTCTTAAATATACTGCTATTAATAATATTTTATTAACTCAAAGTTATCTCCTTATAGACTAAATAGATTTTTTTTAGCTAAAATTTAACTCAGATTACTAGCACTATTTATAAACTTTTTATGCTTTTTTAAAATAGTCCTATAAAAAATATAAATATTTTAAATTTGACGAACTGATATCTTTTCTATTCTAACTAAACTTGACTTTGTAAATAAAAAATAATAATGCATATTTATAAAGTAAAAAATAGATAAAATAATAGTTATTCTATAAGAAAAATAATAATAATATATATTCATATAGTAAAAGGTAAAATAATAATCATATCTATATATGTAGCCTGCTATTTACAAATGATTTAGATAAAATAACAAAAAAAAATAGCAACAGTAAAACATATATATTTGATGATTTTTATCTTCTCTAGTTTTACATTTAAAAATATCTTTCAAAGATAAACTCTTTTTTAATTTTTTTAGAAATTAGCAAATAGAGTCATTTACAATGAGATTTCTAATATTATAAGACTCATACTAATTTTAAAATAGGTCTCATAATTTTATGAGCTCACATTACGCTAATTCACAAAAATATGTCTAGAGAATCTATTGAATATTATTCAAATAATTCTAACTCAGTTTATTCTTAAAGAATTAAATTTTATCTTCTCTATTAGTAAAAATATATCTCAAAGAGTAATATTACTTATTAAAATTTTATCTTGCACATCTTTAACAAACTTATAATCTTTTTACCCTTTAATTTTTAGAGTAAAAACTCTTACCTAAATTAGGTATGTAAAAAATAAAAGTATAAGGAGATTGTCCACTTGATTAAATTCTTGTTTAAATTAATCATCTTATATCTTGAGGGATGCCGTTATTCATAAATATCATTAATGTTGTCATTTTAATTTTGTAAATATTCACTAAACTATGTACAAGAAGAGAAAAAAAAACTATTCATGCAATTTTGAGAGAATTTTATCTATTTTTAAAAATATGAGAAAGGAACAAAAATTCAGTTATTTTAAAAGAATTAAAATACCAAAAACAAACAAATAAATGTTAATATGATAGATTGAGACTCTTTCTATTTCAACTTAACTCTGCAAATAAAAAAATAATAACACATTTTTATAATATAGAAAAAAATAAAATAATAATGATACCTATATGGATAGATCGGCTAAAATCCAAAAGAAAAATAATAAATATCTATATTATTATTGAATTTATCAAAATTAGTCTAATTATAAGTCAAAAGATATGAAATTAAAATTAATAAATAAACATATCATTATTTAAATTCAGTACCTTGAGTTATGCTATCTATTTGTCAAATAAATGGTTTAAAATTTAAGCACACTAATTAGTATCACAAATTTGGAGTCAAATTTATCTACCAAATATTAATCAAATTTTACAACTTATTAGTATAACAAAATCAGGTTATGACATACCTATAATATATTCAAACTTCTCACGTTCTGCAATTTACGTCTCCATGATCTGGGACCATATATCGTAGTTTAGTGTAGTAAGAACATCGTAGGTTGTAAAATTAGAGTTTTGAAATTAAACATGAATGATTGTTGCTGATTTAGTTTTGTCATTCAACATGATGCAAAAGGAAAAAACTATGACTTCAAGGATGATCAGAATGGCTCTAATACCAAGTCAAAAATATGGTTTTGGAAAAAATGGATATTATTCTTCTCAACTTTAGCACAAATAGCCACTATATATGATAAGGTCATAAAGTTAAGGATCTTAATAGACTAAATTAGGAAAGAATAAACTACCTAAATAATTATAGATATTCTAGTCTATTATGTACAAGTAACAACACGGAAAGAAATGAAGAAGAAAGTAATCTTAGATCCTGAACAAGACATACATCAACTTAGAAAGAATCACTTGAGAAATGCCAAAAATTTTGAAACCTATAATGATGAATAGGTGATTGTAGAGGTATAATTAATTTTATGAATATACAATTAGGATTAGAGAATCATGGTTATTAATTGTTTGAGTATGTGTTAAAAAATAAAAGGACTATAGTTACTATTAAACTTCAATTTGTAGTGTTTAGAATAAAATTTTAAATAAATTAATAGTTTTTTTTAGATATTTGATACATATTGGCATTATAGCAAATACCTTAAAGAATAAATTTGGGATGTTTCAAAGGCTTTGACTAAGAGGTGAAGTCTACCATTAATACCTAATTTGAAAATCATCCACCTCATGTCAATACTATTTTAAAATGAAAGTCACTAAAAACTAACTTTGAGACCAATTTCACCCCATTTTTAAAATTACTAAAGACTAATCTCAAAACTTATTTCACCTCGTATCGATAGCCATTAAAGACTAACCTCCAAACTCAATTCACCTCAAGTTGAAGCCACCAAAAGCCAATTTTGAGGCTTATTACCTAATAGATATATTGATACCTAAAGCAACAGTTGAAAACAGCAACCACCTTAGGTATGCGTCTCATTAATCCTTAGGGGTCACTCTACATACATATCCTATTAATCTACTTTTTAATAATCTTACATGGCCATATTCTAAGAGATAAATAGCAACTTTGTACGTATGCTAGAAAAATTATAAAATGTGAGGATTTTTAGGTAAAAAAAGAAATTCGAATACGGATTCTAGACAAAGCTCTATCACTTTACTTTCTTACTTGTCTTGGTTTTTCTCTTTACAAAAATTCTATAATTTGATTTGAGCTTCAAAGGGTTTTCGTTAAGTAACTAATATTTCTCTGATTCCTTCTTAGTAATCACAAATTCGTATTTAAAAATTATAAAAGTTCTATTTTATAATACTCGAAGTTTTTGTTAAAAATTTCGTGCATTAATAATATTATATTATTATTATTATATAATATATTTTATTTTATTTTTAAATTATTTTTATTTTTATAAAAAATAAAATATATAAAAATAATATAACTCTATGGTATAAAATATCACTTTATATCACTGAGTTTGTTTCCTCAACATTACTCAAATTTTAAATATAGAAAATATTTTATATTTTGTTGATGCCAAAATTTCAACGATATATATATAAACACATACAAACACACAATCTTTTTTGTTATATTATGTGTAATGGTCGAAGAATTTGAGTCAGTAAAGCCTTCCTACCAAGTTCGTTTTAGGACAGTTGCAAGACAATTATTTACCTTAGCAATAGTACAATGGATACCAAATACGCCTTTCTGTCGAGCTTATCTTGGTACGATGGAGACGATTTCCTCGATAACAATATAGTAAATACCAAGAAATCCTATTTATATATATCTTCCAAATACTATGAAGGCGATTACTTTATCGAAATCGTGAGATCCTGTGCAGTTACATATGGAGGACCTTTTAAACTCTGCTTTGGTGGAGAGTTAAATGGAATTCAATTGTAAACCTTCATATATCGTCTAGATATTTGAAAGAGCACATTTCGTTGTAGGACATTGTGGAGGCCTTTACGACGTAGCATCAAACGTCTTTGGCGAAATCTCAATACAACATGTTTCATTAATCACTTATAATAGTTAAAATTTTATCAATCACTATGACAAAATTTTGTTATTTTTCTTTTAAATTGACATATAATATGTGTGAATTTATTATTGATAAAAACTTTCGGAAAAACCATAATTGTGATAAAGTGGGTTGGTACAAAAAAGGGCCACAGGGCAGAGGCAAAAATGTGAAGTGGAAAGACGCTATATATGGTACGAGCAAAATTTATCATGCATACCTGTAAGGCTAAGCTGATTCTAGAATCGTGCGTGGCATTGTTCGCTGGGTCTCTTTTTTCTCTTTCTTTGTGGCCGGTTTGGTGGCTCTAGAGATTAAAGGTGCAGAAACCGGCATTTGCAGATGGGTTCTATGCTCGGCGACTGGCCCTCATTTGACCCTCACAACTTCAGCCAACTTCGTCCCTCTGATCCTTCTAATCCATCTGTATGTACTGTATTTTTTTCTAATTCTAACCATTTTTTAATTTTTCATATCAAACTCTCTTGATCATTACGAAGAGAACAAAATATCACCCCAGTGATCCTGATAAGATTTTCTAGAGTTTGATTTATTACTTTGTAGGATCATTTTAATATTGTTTTAGATTAGTTTCTGGGTATCTGTTATGTATGCTATTGGAGTCTGATTGAGAGTCAAAAGAATGGAGAAATTAGAAGCAAGTTATATTGGCAAATTGTGCTGCCAGAAATAATAGTATATTTTGTGTGGTTATTGGCTCATTAATACTATGTTTCCTGCTGTGTATGTAAATGAAAACAAAATGTGCTATTCTAAGAATCTGGTAGTGGTGGATATAAGTATGCTTTTTGTTTTTTATTTCAAGTTCTCTGGTACTTTCCTTTTGATGCATCTAGGTTTGGGATGACTGGTGTAGATCAAATCTAGTGCGATTACAGCAATGGTATTTGATGAATGGCTTTAAAAGCAACATTATTAGTGGGTTAATTTTGGTGTCTAATTTGTGACTGTAACATTTAAACACAAATGTTTTACACAAAGTGACACTACTTTGAGGATTTTAGAAGACACTAACCGGAAATCGTCGGTCTCTTACTGAAGATACAGTGTGTATATTTTTGTATGTTTACCCAAGCAAACTTAATCTGCCAATTGAAATGTTTCTAGCTAGTTGGTTGCCTGTAACACTTTATCTGAAACTGAAGTTTCAAATAAAGCTTGCTCATTGGGAAGCTAACAGTCGTATGAATTAGTTCAGAAAATTCTGTAATACCTTCCAATTTGCATTGCTCACCCAGAGAAGCTGTTTGTGTAGACCTAGGTTTCTTTCCTAGGAATCATAATTGGTATTGCTGGACATTGTGTTTTGTCCATCTTTCTTCTAATCTTTGGGCAATTAGCAACAAATTCCTGCTTGTTAATGTCTATGCTATAAGCTTTTTAATTGTGCTTTGCCTCTGTTATTTGATGAGGCAGTTGAAGCAGATTTTGGTTTTGACTACTGTCAAGGTGGTCTGTAGCTTGATCGAGAATTTGCTCAAGGATGGTACCATGAAAAACTAGAGATGAAAATTTATTGTAGCAATTAATCATTGGAAATGTTGAATACTGCCAAGATTGAAGAGAGATAACTGTAAATTGATGACATTAATTTCTTTAAGTGCTTGGATAGTAACACAACCGGTATTGAAATAACAGTCAATTGATGAAGTAGGATTATGAAGTTGTAAAGTTTGTGAAAGTTAGTAATTATGGACACAAATTGGAATGTTTAAATGCGAGTGAATTGTGGAACGCTTTACTTCCTCATTCTGTTGTTCCTTTATCTTTAAATTTCTGTTCTTCTACCTCTCCGTTGCTTCTATATTTATTCATTTAATTGCTACTTGTTTTGTCTTTAATGTTGCTCCAAGTTTTAATGATGGAACGACCATGGCTAAATAACCTAAAACAGTGTTGCTTGGAAACTTTTTAACGCTTTGCTTTAGGTTATATAAAATGATTTATTTAACATGAAATTTGATATACTACTCTTTTAGTAACATGTACAATTTAATTTGCTGAAAGAAACTGTAGTAACTCAATGATGCCATCGAATAAGCTGAATTTAATTCTCTGATGTATAATTTCTTTTTTCCCTTTGTTTTCTGTGTCTGTGAAGAAATTGACACCTGCCACGTATCGCGCAACTCATGATCGTGCTCTTCCACCACCTGACCAAGGTATTGACTAGATCTTTATATCTCCTTATTGTTATCCCTGAGCTTTTTCCAGATCAATTACTCCTGGCTTTTTGAATCATCTGTCTGTAGAACAAATATTGTAACCTTAGTCTATGCATTTGCAATTCATCTCACCATGTGCTAACATTATATATAATTTTGCTCTTTTGATGAGTCTTTCAATGCATAAATACTGCATACCTAAGTTTGCTTTTATTAATGTTGTTGAACTTGTAGCTTGGTGGTTGGAAGGATTCATGCTCCCCACTGGGAGTTCAAGCCCCCTTAGGCTCACAAATTAATTTCCAATTTCGGGTGGTTGGGGTCCAGTTTTAATTTGAAGAAAAAAGTGTTGTTGGACTTGGAGATGCTTGTGCAGATCAAATGCCAGCATTTCCTTACATGATGAATAATTTCTGCTAGAAAATATTGACATTTCACATCTACAGATGAATATGTCAGTTTGGATATTAGAAAAGAGAAAAAATAAATATGGAAAGATTTTATTTGTAACAGAAAGATGACTACTTGGGTAGGAAAAAAAAAATTCTTGTTTAAATTTTGATTTAGACTTACATGCCACTATCAACGGGCTTAGATATTTGTTTGTGTGTGGTCACTGTAAGCATCGTATGTAATTTCGAAAGAATTAGCTTTTTCTGTAACAACTTCCTACTTAGTGGTTAGTGCATTTTCATATACTCCTACATGATATTATTTAATATGAGACAAATTCATCCTGTGTACTTGACATGTACAATGCTCTTTATTATCAGTGATTACTACTGAAGCCAAAAATATTCTTGTGAGAAATATCTATCAGCATGCTGAAGAGAAGGTGAGCCCTCATTTGAGACGTTTAT
>JAWDEX010004688.1:14049-35976 GCA_035221805.1 Trichilia hirta
TATTGTTCAGGAAGAGAGTGAGTTATGGACAATTTTTTAGCTTCTTACTGTATTCCTTGTTGCAGTTGAGACCAAAGAGAGCTGCGTCAGAACATCTAATACCAGAGCATGGATGCAAGCAGCTTAGGGCTTCAACCTCTCCCTAAGATGCTTGCAAGCAGCTTGGGGCGTCTGCCTCGCATAAGTCTCTGTTTTGCTTGTTAATCCAACTGTTTACATATCCATGTATATACATCTTGTCATTAAAGTTTAAATTGTAAACTAAAGCGAGTTGCTTGCTCTATTGTAATATGTTGAGCGAGACTTGAACCATTTGTGTGTACAAAATCTCATTTACCGGGGGATCCCTTAATAGGTGCAAGATGATTAGTCAATACTTAATTTTTGTTCCCGTGCTGAATGCTGATGTCATTTTATGCTAACTCCATGTGCTCATTTGGTCTCCTGGGGTTTGTTGCTCTGCATTTTACATGAAAATGTTGCGAGCATTTTTGGTTTGGTTTTCTTTATTCCCATTGGTAATATCAAATATGCGAGCAGCAAGTGCCTTTTTTAGTTCCCAGTTTTGCAGGCGAAAGTGTTGTGTTATCAGTGTTCCTTTTATGCGAGGTTACACATTTGCTGTCGATGGATTTCGGCGATTAAGTTCTTGTATGAGACTATTATGTTTTTTTCTGATCTGCAAAACATAGAGAATGTTTTGCTACTAAGATGATTTGAAAGCTTAAATAAAAGGTTTAATAATTTCTAAATTTTACTGGAATGTGAAATTACAGTATTTCTGATGTGGATCGGTTTGCAGCAGAGTATATGGAGCAACGGGATCGGCGTAAATCTGTTCGAAAATAGATTTAATTTTCATATTTAACGTTTGTTTAGAATTTATAATTATTTTCGAGATATTTTAGTCTTCTTTATTTGTTTTTAATTAAAGTTTTATGTTTAGACATTATATATATTATTAGGATAAACACTGTCGCAAATTTTTTTCGTTTTGAATAAAAATCAATTGTTTGAGCAATTCTTCAGATTTTTAGAACAAGATTGTTCTAACTCTTATTATCAGATTAAACGATATTAATTAAACTCTTAAACATAGTATAAACGTTTTAAATTATTTTTATTTTTATTTTTATTTTTTTTCTGTTCTCTATCAGTTGGTATCAGAGTCTGCTTTTCATAACAGATAACTAAGATACACGATTGGAGGTTTTGGAGATGAGAATAGGGAGATTGGAAGAACGCATCAACCAGCAATCCAAGTAGATGATGGCACAAATGATAACTCAGATGGCGCATTTGAATGCGCAACATAACAGTTACCAACCAGTAGTGGATACATCAGATCTACTATTTTCTATACCCGTGACAAATTCAGAGTTTTGGCGAGTAGCACCGCTCCCTCAAAAGCAGAGGGTTGATCATCTAGAATATCGCAATCACTGTAGAGACAGAAATTATTTGAACCATAAAGATTATGATGAATACCAAATCAAAGTTGAGCTTTCAAATTTTTTTGGTTCGTTGGATGTGGAAGGTGTTCTTGACTAATTGGCAGAGGGTGAGCACTTTTTTGAGGTTATGGATGTAGAAAAAGAGCGCAAGGTTCCTATTATTGTGTATAAACTAAAGGGAGGCTCTAGTGCATGGTGGCAGTCAGTTCAAAATGAACGCTACAAAACAAAGTACGGTCCAATAAAAGATTGGTCTCGGATGAAGCAGTTAATAGAACAACATTTTCTACCATATGATTATGCACAGGTGCTATATAACAAATACTTAGACTGTAATATAAAAATTGAACTATTGCAGAATATACAGAAGAATTTTTATGATTACAGTTTAGATATAATAATTTTGAGAACGAAATGCAAAAAGTGACCCACTATCAAAGAGGTCTGTCATATGATATTCGATGTCTTATGGGCGTTAACGCTATATTCACATTAGCAAATGCACGTGAGATGGTCTAATGAGCTGAGGAGTGGCTTTCTTGGTAATCAAAATGGTCGAATCGTGGATATTATAACTGACCTTCACTAACAGCAGCGGAGATCAGAGATTCTCATCTATATAAAAATCCTACAACCTCTAAATCGATAAATCAATCAGCGAATTCTGAGAATAATCTGGCAAATTCAAAATGGGACACCAGAGAAAAGCAATCGATGACTAATAAGGCAGGTCCCTCAAATTCATATGTAAAATCAATTGATAATACTTATTTTAGATGTTGCAAGCCTGGGCATAAATTCAATGAATGTTGAAAACAAAGACCAGTGCATGTTGTAGATGATGCAGGGGATGATAGAGATATCTATGCTAATGAGAAATTGGGTGAGGAGGTTGATGACTATGCTAGAGATGAAGATGTAGAACTAACTTGTGTTGTTAAGAAGATTTTGTATTCACCAAAACAGGAAGACCACACACAGCAGAGGAATATCTTTCAAGTAAAATGTCAAATTGGCAAAGATGCATACAGCCTTATCATTAACAGTTGTAGCTGTGAGAATTTGATTTCGCAGAAATTAGTGGAGCATCTACAACTACCTACTAACCCACACTCGGCACCTTATTAAGTTGGGTGGATTAAGAAGTGTCTATCAATTGAGGTTAACAAGATCTATAAAGTATCTATCTCTTTGAGTAATACTATACAGATTATATAACTTGTAATGTTGTGGATAAGGATGTTAGCTGTATTCTCCTAAGATGCCCTTGGCAATTTGATGTGAATGCTTTACACAAAGGAAGGGAGAACTCCTACCGGTTCACATGGAAGGATAAAAGGATCGCTATCGTTCTCATTGGCTGTACTTCTAAAATTCCTAAAGTGAAGGGGAAAATTATTGTTACTATTTTTATACATGTGCAAGAATTTAATGGTGATATAAAGAAATCTAGAGGAGCCCTTGTGTTGATAAGCAAGGAGAGACCGAGAAAGCCAAAGAGCAGTAGTTATCACCACCTATTCAGAAATTTTTAGATGAGTTTCATAATGTGGTGGAGGAGCCGTCCTGACTACCACCTCTAAGGGACATACAACACCAGTTGACCCAATTTTTAGAGCAAAATTACCTAATCTGCCTCACTATAAAATAAACTCGAAGCAGAGTTAAATTTGCAGGAATAGGTTGAAAAGTTATTGAAAATGTGCCATATCAAGGAGAGTGTCAACCCTTGTAAAGTCTCTGTCTTACTAGTTCTAAAAGAAGATGGGTCTTAGAGGATGTGTGTTAATAGTAGAGCTATTAATAAAATTACTGTACAGTATTGTTTTTCTATACCGTGGTTAAAGGACATGCTTGACTAGTTAGTGAGTCCAAGGTATTCTCAAATGTTAATCTTCGAAACAAATATCATCAGATTCGTATCAAGCCAGGAGATAAGTGAAAGACTGATTTTAAAACAAAGGAAGGCTTATACAATTGATTAGTTATGCCTTTTGGTTTAATCAACGCGCCAAGCACATTCATATGACTAATAAATGAGGTGTTGCATCCTTATGCAAATTTGTAGTTCTCTATTTTGATGATATTTTAATTTTTAACCCTAGCATAGAAGAGCACCTTTAGCACCTTCGATCAGTATTAGAGGCCTTGCAAAAAAATAAGTTGTTCATTAATATAAAAAGGTACAGTTTATTGATTGAGAGAGTTCTATTTTTCGGATATATTATCATCTCTGAGGGCATTCACGTAGATGAACGAAAGATAGAAGCCATTCGCAATTAATCAACTCCCACATTTATTACTAAGGCTCGGAACTTTCATGGTCTTGCTACTTTTTACCGGCGATTCATTCGCAACTTTAGCAGTATTATGGCACCAATCACAGATTATTTGAAGAAAGAAAGAACCACCATATTTGAATGAATCGAAGTTGCTGCTAAGAGTTTCGAAGATATCAAAATCAGACTTACTTCAGCACATATTCTTGTTTTACCCGATTTTGAAAAGCTAGTCGAGGTTGACTGTGACGCTGGTGGTACTAAAATTGGAGGTGTCTTATCGTAATCTAGTAAACCTATAGCATTCTTTAGTGAGAAGTTGAATAAAGCCCGACAAAAGTGGTCCATCTACGAATAGGAGTTATATGCTATTTTTTATGCTTTCAAGACATGGGAACATTATCTTTTGGGTCGTGAATTTATTATCTTCATAGATCTCCAAGCGCTGACTCGTTTCAAAACCCAAAAGCATATAAACAAGATGCATACACGATGGACAGCATACTTTAGAGCCTTTCATTATGTGATAAAGTACAAATTTAGGACTAACAATAAAGTGGCTGATGCTTTGAGTAGGATGGCAACCTTATTGGTAATCATTCGCAACGAAATGATTGGATTTGAATTTCTTAAAGATCTATATTCTTCTAATGAAAACTTCGGTAAGATCTAGGTCAAGATACACGATAACTAACGAACTGAGGGATTATTAGTACATGATGGCTACCTCTTTAAAGAAAATAGATTATGTATACCTCAATCTTCTCTGAGAGAAAAATTAATCAGGAAAATTCATTATAGAGGATTAAGAGGACACTTGAAAAAAGACAAGATTATTGCTAGCCTGGAAGTAAGATTTTATTGGCCTTAATTGAAGAAGAAAGTTGATGTATTGTGCAAAAGTGTCATGTTTGTTAGACTTAGAAAGGATAAGTGCAGAATTCGGGGTTTTTTATGCCTTAACCTATTCTACAGTAGCCTTGGGAGGACTTATTAATGGACTTTTACTGGGATTATCACGAACATAGCGTGGTGCTGACTCTATATTCATTGTGGTTGACAGGTTTTCAAAGACGGTGCATTTTATTTCTTACAGACATTCCAGTGATGTATCGCATATTGCAAAGCTATTCTTTCAAGAGATAGTTCAATTACATGGGATCCCAAAGTCCATCACTTCAGATAGGGATACCAAATTTTTGGCATACTTCTGGACTACCTTATGAAAGAAATTCAACATCAAGCTCCGATATAATAGCACTGCTCACCCCCAGACTTATGGCCAAACTGAGGTGGTGAATCGGACACTAGAAAATCTTCTATGGTGTATTTATGAAAAGAAAAAGACAATGTAAAATTTAACTTTTGCACAAGCTAAGTTTGCCTATAACAACACATTTCATAACTCCACTAAGATGGCTTCATTTGTCATTGTTTATAGAAAGATACTTGCTCATAATTTTAACTTGATTTCTTTGCCTACGGATGTGAATAAAAGTATTATGGCTAGTAACATGGCAAAACAGCAGGTGGACGTATTTAAGCAGATTTAAGAGTACATTACGACATTTAATGCCAAATACAAAACAGCTGCTGATGAACACATATGTCATAAATCTTTTAAGGTAGGAGATATGGTGATGGTATATCTTCAAAAGGAGTGAGGAGGTGGACAAAAGAAGCTTGACTAGAAGAAGTATGATTCGTTTGCTATCCTACACAAGATTAATGACAATGCATATGTCGCTGATCTTCTGGACGATATGAAGTTCTCGAAGACCTTTAATGTGATTAGTATATATCTATATCATTCTTCCGATGACAACTCGCGGGCGAGTCCTTCTCAAGTTTAGGGGATTGATGCAAATCAGCTAGCAGTAGAGTATATGAAACAACTAGATGGACATAAACTTGACGAAAATAGACTTAATTTTTATATTTAACGTTTATTTAAGAATCATAATTATTTTAAGGATACTTTAATTTTTTTTATTCGTTTTTAATTAAAATTTTATATTTAAACACTATATATATTATTAGAATAAATATTTTTATAACTTTTTTATTTTGAATAAAAATCAATTGTTTGAGTAGTTCTTCAAATTTTAGAATAGAATTATTCTAATTCTTATCATTAGATTAAACGGTATTAATCAAATTGTTAAATAATGAATAAATATTTTATTTTTTTTTTTTCTTATTCTCTGTCAATTTCAATTACAAATCAAAAGTTTTTAAGTTTGCAAATAGTAAATGTGTAAGTGAAACCAAAGAAATCATTTCAATTACAAATCAAAAGTGTTTGAGTTTGGAAATCGTAAATGTGTAAGTGAAACCAAAGAAATCATTTTGCCTTAGCTGTTGTGTCAAATACCATAATTCTAAACACAGCACAAGTCTTTTCAAGAAAAAAAAAACACAGCGTAAACGCAATCCTACACAAAATTGATTTACTGTAACGGAATTTATGGATTTTCGGAAGGAAGAACTTGTGCGATATGTACAAAATGAACTCTGATGCTGCTGTAAAAATGGAGGAGGTAACTGGTATTCGGGTTGTTATCAGAAATTCAAAGGGTGACCTTATGGCAGCTTCTGTTAACAGGAAGAATTCTTTAGCGAATGTGGAATTTGAAGAAGCAATGGCAGTTAAAGAGGCGTCAAATTGGCTATAGAAAGATCTCATTCTCATTGAGACGACTCGGTAAATGTTGTGAAACTTGTATTAGGAAGCATCGTCAGCAACTTGGAGATAAGTTGGGTCATTTCAGAAATTAGATCCCTTTTGTCCACTGTCAATCAATTTGTAGTAAAACATATTTATAGAGCTGCAAAGAGAGCAACCCATAAATTGGCTAGACTTGCTCTTAATTATCATGAGCATTGCATTTGCCTAGAGGATGCTCCAGCGAAAGTTGTAAGCTCTTTTTTTATTGTAAGATTTGTTTCTCAAAAAAAAGGGAAAAAAAAAATTGTGAGACCGGAAGAATATATTGTGTGCCTCTGGACAAAGAATCATGGACTGAAAGAAAAATTTAAGTGTACCTAAAATGAAGTCAATCATTTTATGTCATCTCGATTTTTTGTGAATCTGAGATGAACATAAATAAGATCGTTTTTTTCAAATATAAAGATGAGCTTCACTTCTCCTACTCGACCTTACGGTGTACTCAAAACATTTACTCTTAATTGAAACATTAATTTATTTGTAATCAATTTATTTTAAAAGTAATTATTGAATATTTTAACTAATTTACTTTTAACGTTAGAGTAAAAACAATTTAGAGTGATTGTAAGTATACTTGATATAAGTGATTCAAAGCTGAAATGCATTTAGTAAGAGGTATAATTGTTGTAATTCTTTTACTATAATTTTTAATTTTTTAATTTTATTTTTTATTGTAATTTATAAGTTTTCATTTAATTTTTATAAGCAGATATAATAAAAAAATTAAAAATGATAATAAAAATATTAAAAATTACAAACGAAGAATTGGAAAAAGAAAATGTGGAAAGAACGTGGTATTCCGATCACGTGAAATTGAATGAACAATGTTGATGTTACTGTTAGTCAACATATTCACGTGTGAAAAAAAAAAAGAGAGAGAGAAACAAATAGACCCACAAAGTTGGCCCACCGAAGCAGCATTTGTAAAGGTATTCCCATCCGCAAAATGCGATGCAGGTAAGGACAGCCACTCCCCTGCATTCCCCTCCACTGTTCACCAAAATTACCAACAAGCCATTCTTTCCTTCTCCCTGGAACCACGTAGTTTCCCCATCAAACGTCCCCGACCGCATAGAACTTCATTTGCAGTTTCAGCTGCATCAACTGCAATAAAGGCGATATCTTAAGTCGCGATTCATTATTTGATACAAATTAAATATGATTAAATTTAAAATTTTAATCTAAACAATAATTAAATTATATTTATATCAAATAATTATCAACCGTGTCAACTTTTAAATTTATTTATTTATTTATAATATAATTAAGATACGATTAAAATATAATTAAATTAAAATAAAAATTATTTAATATAATAATTTAATTTATTAATATTTTAATATTTAATTTATATTTAAATAAATAAACTAAATTTTATAATAATTAATTAAATAAACTAAATCGAATTAATATACCAATTATATTATATTATATTAATTATTTAATAGATAAATAATTTTATTAATAAACGAATTGTATTAAATTTAAAAAATTTTAATATAATTAATAAATAAATCGAATTTATATTAATTTAAAAAATATTTTAAATTTATTAATACGATATAATATAAATATGGCACAGTTACCCCAATTATTAATCCTAGCAACTTTGATCTAATCGTCCGAGTCCATCAACAGTCCAATTCTAAATCACTGCCTTTTTCCGTGGGTTATAGATTTGATATTAATAGATTCTCTAGATACCCTTTGTTCATCGGGGGCGTTGATATTCCCCATGATAGAGGCTGCGAAGCTCACTTTGACAATACGTTGTGGTTTCTTTAATTTTTCTTTAAACAAAATTATCCAATTTTAGATCCCATTATAGAAGTATTTGATGAATTTGAGACTATTTCGAAATCAGGCTATCGACCGTTCTGGATATTAATTTCATTATTTTTCAATTTGGGTACATTATATTTTCGTTAAAACTGGACATTTTTGCTACAAAAATAAAAATATTTTAATTTCTAATAATTTGATTGTTGTTTTAGGTGATGTTTTTCTTCACTGTGTTGTGGATGCAATTTTGCCTGCACTGGGGCTGCCTGATATTGGCCATATATTTCCTGATTCTGATCCTAAGTGGAAGGGTGCACCATCCTCTGTTTTTATTAAAGAAGCTGCGAGTGTTTTTTCTTTCTTTTGTCTCTAATTTGGATGCTTGGAATGTTTATGGTAATGATACGGAGAATTCTATGTTATACCTTCAAAATTGTTATACTGGGAACTTTCACTTTAAAGGTTATAAGAGAAGAAAGAATAGAGCTTCAAATCTTGCTGAGTCGAAGCAACAAAGAACGAAAGAGGTTTTCTGTAAGATATTGAGACACATTTTTTAGCTTTACTATCGTAGCCGATTATTTAGTTTTGAGGGGTTTTATTCAGTGACATTGTGCATTTAGTAATGGGGAATGCAAATTATGCACAGTATTTTTGAAGTTTAGTAGATTAATTATGGTATATATAATCTCTAGAAAATATAGGAATGCATTACACCTCGAATTTAGCTTGTGCAAACCAGTTCACAGTGAAACCTCTCTATATCCAACCATTGCATAAGCTCGGAGGCTCTTACATCTTCTGAAAGCTTATTAACTGAGAAGTTAACAATAGTCCATCTTGATGTAAATTTTTTCAAATAGGTCACTATATTCAGTAAATGAAGCTTATCAATCAGATGTTAATTTATGCGAAGCATTGCAGGTAAGGCTAACGGATGAGGCAGGTTATGAGATAGGCATCTTGAATGCCACCTTGATTCTTCAGAGACCAAAACTGAGCCCACACAAAGAAGCTATCGGAAGCAACTTGTCTGAGCTGCTAGGAGCAGACCACGCTGCTGTAAATCTGAAAGCAACAAGGCATGAAATGGTCTTTAGTCTAGGTGAAAATCGGAGTATTGCAGCTTATACCGTGGTCCTTCTCATGAAGAAGTAAAAGTAGGGTTTAAAGAACTCTTAAATATAGCAATAGTACACCATTAGCAGAATAAATTACTGAGTTTTCACAATTGCGACTGTATATTAGTAAATATTCTGTTTCAAACTTGAACGATAATGGCATGGTCTAAACAACCACGAGAACCTAATCTGCTCCTATCTAGAAGCCTACGCTCATGTTCCAAATTTGAATTCAAATATGTCATGCTCTTCAGTCGTATTACGGATGCATATCGCTTTTTGAAGTCTTTTTATGTTATATTCTTGTTCTTGTGATTTAAAATGTTCATGGCAACTCACGTTTTCAACCTTTTTAATATGAATCTTGTTGCTGCAGAAATCTTTGAACAGTCGCCCAATTTACATCAAATAATATTTTCATTAATTATTCTTAAAACGTGGAATGATTCTCTCCGAGACTGCAACTCGTGTAACTTTTCAGAAGCACATGTTCTTAAACTAAAAACGTGAGCAACAAATCTCTGAATTAACCAGCTGAATCTCACATGTTTTGAATTATGGCTTTTATTCTAACTTCTGCATTTTTTCAAAGAGCTTTTATGCGGTGGAAATCCCACAAACAACTTTCGGTCGACGGTTTTCATTTCTTGAGCCCCGTATGCAGAATTTTACTTATTTGTTTTGACTACGAAGAGACAGAAATGGCTGTATAATTATGTTCTTTTTTCACTTTTAATATATTTTACCGTGTAATATCCAAATTTGAATGACTCATTTTGACTTTGCAAAGTCTTGGAGAGACCAAGAATTAGTCAAGCCTAGTCGGACATTCAAAGAGAAGTTAAAGGTAATTTGCAACTCCGATATTTAAGGAAACAGTAATTCGAGATTAGAAGTTTCCACTTGTGCACACGTGTCAGAAATTCTAACTATGTCATCAAAATTAAGGTTTATTATTAACTTATTTCTCCTCAAATTTAATAATATTTTATTTAATACAATAAGAACGTAGAAATAAAAACTCACTTTAACCCAACTCTACTTTACATAATTTGATAAAATTATAAATAAAAAATATTGTAAATTTTAAATTTTAAATTTTAATTAAAGGAATATTTTAATCTCATCAAGTAAAAAAATATCCTTTTTTATTTCTATTCACTGATTTTTTTTATTTTAAACTGTTTTATTGTAATTAATTTAATTTTTATCAATATTGTCAATTTTAAATTTTTTGATATACACAATGGTAGAATTAATATTTACAATAGAGTGCAAAAAATATATAAATAGAAAAAATTTCTGGCAAATAAAGGTAAGTTCAGAGAATAATTTTCGATCAAATTTTAAGAATTTAATTTTTTTCTAAAAAAGTTAATCATTTACCCTTATTATGATGAAAAATAAAAGAGAAGAAAAATAAATATTTATTTTTGTATTATTATTATTAAAATAAAATATTGTCAAATTAAAAAGAAAAAAAGTAATAATAACACTGAAATTAAAATTTGAACAGCAAATTAAATACTAAATAGACAAGCATAAACGAGTCTAAGAAGAAATCTTGATGTGAAGACTTCAACATCTCGAATGAATCATAAAAATCTCAGTTGAAGACCTAGTTCAGCCACCCATATGGCTGCTAAATTACCCTTCACTTTTTCGGTCAAGCGTCGAGATAAATTTAATAAAACTTCATATTACACAAACCTTTCGAAAAGACAACTGTGTTATTGACAAGTTGGCTAACATGAATTTTTGAGTGTTTCTTCTCAAATTTGGAGGTCTATTACTCCTCCAAATATTGTTTCTCTTCTTGGTCATAATAATGCAGACTCTCATATAAGTTAAGTTAATGTGACGGAATCATATTATTTTTATAAATTTTTTGTTCTTATAATAATATAAAATATATTATAATTATATAATACTCTTATCTTAATTTGTAAAGTAAATTAAATAAAAAATATTATTTCTAGCGTTTTATTTTAATTATGCAGTCAAATGTTAATGTTCGGTTCTACCTGCCCAAAGGAAATTGGCACATTAATTTGCAGCCACATTAAATATTGTGTCCTATTGTTGAATTTTCTAGATAATAAGGACCACGGAGTAGTTTCAGAGCTCTTGAATGTCTGGTCATGGGAAAGGGAAAAAAAAAATAGAAAAGAAAAAAGTATACTCCTTGGACAAGGATGTGACATAAGTGTAAAATTTTGGTCACTTTCAAAGTATTTTATAAAATATGAAATAATAATATTAAAAACATAAATTTTTTATTCAAATCAATATAATAAAATTATTAAATTATCATATGTATTTATATTTTCATGGGGAAAGCAAAATTTACAGAATAATAAATTATATAAAATATATCGTAATCATATAATTAATTATATTATGATAATAATTTATATAAAAAATTATGTAAAATAAATTTGTATCATAACATTATTGAATATCAAATATAGTCAAATTCTATATTCTTGTGCTTAATAATTGTGCATTTTCCATTTTCATTTTCCCATACGGTACTACAAATACGTGGACATACCCGGAGAGAGGAGAGCAATGCAACGGAGGTGCAAGATTCTAAAGGGTCGAAAAGAAAACAAGTGGCTGACGATTAAAGGTTAAGACAAGACACATGTATTTATGCGGTGCCAAGTTATGAACTGGCTTATACCTACTTTAAGATACTTCTTGTCCTTTGTATTAAGAAGTGGATACCAACTAATAATACAATTATTAGAATATATCCATAACATTTCATGAGATATAATTAATTGAATGTACTAGTACGTTGTAGGAAAACATGTATATCTCATGAATGCAGTATCTTTCATTACACAAACGTATATTTTTGAATGCTTGTGTGTATATATAGGTATATGTATATTTGTTCACTTTTCCTACATTATAAAAGTCCGTACAATCTACAACTTCTCTTGTCTTAGAATGTTAATACCATACAATCAAAAAGTTGAATTCAATTACGTACACTCAATAATTTCTGGCATGGTCAAAAAGTCTTAAATAGGACCGACTATATTACCTAATTATATTCAACAAAATATTAAGTAGCATTATGTAATTGAATAATTGTATGATATCACAATAAAATTTATTTTAATTGTGACTTCATCTTAGATATAGCAAATATTAATTGTTGGTATCGTTTTGTTTTTTTCTGGTCCTAAGTTCTATCAAACATTGAGAGAATTTTATTTTATCCTATGATTTTTTTATAAAATTATATGTTAATTAATAATTTTAATATTATATTACAAATATTTTTAATTTTTTGCCTTTTATCTCATTTTAGTCCCTACTATTTTGGTCAACTTTATGTCAATCCTTTTGATAAAAATTTTGTTAGGCACCTCAGATAAAAATATTGTTTTGACCAAAATTTTGTTCTACTTAGACCGCATCTGATAATTATTGTCCAAAATAATCTTATCACTGTTTAAGCTAAAAAATTTAGACTCTAATAATATAGATGGCAAGTGACTCGATATTCTCTATACAAGCAATTAGAGACATAAAAAAAATTATTTTAATCAATATAACTTAGAAAAAACATAGAGTATACTAACTATTAGAGACATAAAATAACGTCATTTTAATCAATATAACTTAGACAAAACGTATAGTTTGTTGGATTTTATAAAAAAATTTCATTACCCTTCTCTGTTGGATTAATTTAACTTGATTTGTTTTTAGGACTAAAATGAAACAGATGATAAAACGTTGTGAATAGTTGTCATAACGTAAAATATGTTGACTAAAGTGTATTTTTCCAAAAAGTTGGGTACTAAATAGAATTCTCTCTCAAATACTGTTAGGAAAGAGCACTGAAGATCAAATTGAAGCAGCCAATTCTCACCAGTGAGTTCAAAAAAACAATTTTGGTCTTCTGTGAAATTTCTCCTTGGACTATATTTCAAATTTGTAAGAACAAAACAGAAAAGCCATCTTTATATAATCTTTAATATAATAAAAGGGCCAGCTTCTTGATCCCTCTTCAAGCTCTATATATATTTGCAATTCCCACACTTCATTCAGTGCATTGAAGCCAGCATCCTCTGATATTCTACACACTTCTTTCTGTGAAATTAAAGTATTTACAGGAACAGAAAAAGAAAATGGTGATGATGAACAACAACCAAGAAGAATTGTTGTCTAAGATTGCAACCGGAAACGGTCATGGCGAAAATTCTCCTTATTTTGATGGCTGGAAAGCTTGCGAAAGTGATCCTTATGATCCCGCCAAGAACCCTGAGGGAGTTATCCAGATGGGTTTAGCAGAAAACCTGGTAATTAACTAAACTTAAATGACATTTATTCTTTGTGTTCTGGCTGATTTCTAACGCTCGCAGTTACTTTCCTCCCGCATGAAATTGCAGCTTTGCCATGATGTGGTCGAAGAGTGGCTGATTAAAAACCCAAAAGCCTCAATTTGCACAGCTGAAGGCCTGGGTGAATTCAAAGATATAGCTATATTTCAGGATTATCACGGCTTGCCAAAGTTCAGAAATGTATGCGCAACATACAAATTCTAATTAGCCCACTTACATCTATGATTTACTTGTCAAAATAAATATCTATAATTTACAGCAAGAGTGTTATCTTTTACAGGCAGTTGCAAATTTTATGAGAAAAGTGAGACGGAATAAGGTTACATTCGATCCTGACCGCATTGTTATGAGTGGTGGAGCAACCGGAGCTCATGAGACGGTTGGCTTCTGTTTGGCCGATTCCGGCGATGCATTTTTAGTACCTACTCCTTATTATGCAGGGTAATGCATCATTTTCCTCAATAATATTTCAATATTAGAGATTATGTAATTATTATTGTACATCAAAATTTCATGACACATGGTTTCATGAGTCTGAGCCACGTATTTGAATTTGGTTTTTCCACGCATACAATGAACCAAGTCTGTGCTTTTTCCTATACCACACACAAACAGGAAGAAAATGGGAGAAAAAGAATGAAAAAATCTTAATTAACTTGTATTTTGGCATATGCATGCTCTGCTTAATTACATATCTCACAAGTAAGATCTGAAACGTCATCATTCTGAGACCCAAATTTCCATTGTCAGATCTTGAGCCCTAGCTAGCTAGGACAAACTTGTATTATTGGTGGGGCATGCATACAGCCAATGTGTTCAAGCAATCCAGTATATAGATTCTCTTGAATGCAAAAGATAGCAGGAACCGTGTGTGTACAATAATTGCATGCTACTTGAGGAAAAAGCTGAGGGCCATCTTTGTTACCATTTCGTTAGTAATCTCTTTCTTGAATCAAGTCAATTAGGCATCTCCCCAGTATAGAAACTACGAAGCATCAATTGCTGGATGCACAAAAAGCTTGCCCAACTTTTGTAACTTCTATATTGATAAGATGGAACTGCTTAGCTGACACAATATGTTTCTTGCAACCTGGTGATTATGTTGAAGAATATAAATTAATTTGTATATTGATAAAAACAATTAAAATTTCTCACAAACTCGAGGAGATTAAGATATAATTAGCTAGTGCAATTTACTATAACGATATTATCTAGTCTATTTTTTGATTCTTTTTCTCAAAGAGTCATTCTGTTTGATTGCAGATTTGATCGAGATTTGAAATGGAGAACAGGAGTTCAACTTGTTCCAGTTGTATGTGACAGTTCTAACGATTTCAAGGTTACATTGGAAGCCTTGGAAGCTGCATATGAAAAAGCTAAAGAATCCAACATCAGAATAAAGGGTCTGCTCATTACAAATCCATCTAACCCATTGGGAACTTTTTTAGACAGAGAAACACTAAGAAGTATTATTAATTTCATCAATGCAAAGAGCATTCACTTAGTCTGTGATGAAATTTATGCTGCCACAGTTTTCACAGATGAGACTAGATTCATCAGCATCGCTGAGATAATAGAGGAAAATATCGAATGCAATCGCAATCTCATCCACATTGTCTACAGTCTTTCAAAAGACATGGGATTCCCTGGCTTTAGGGTTGGCATTATTTACTCGTACAACGATGCCGTTGTAAGTTGCGCTCGCAAAATGTCTAGCTTTGGACTCGTATCATCGCAAACCCAACACCTGATTGCAACCATGTTATTAGACGATGATTTTGTCCAGAAGTTCATTTCAGAGAGTGCTCAGAGACTAGCAGAAAGGCACAAGGCTTTCATTTGGGGACTTTCCCAAGTAGGTATTGATTGTTTAAAGAGCAATGCTGGCCTATTTTTATGGATGGATTTACATCATCTGCTTACGGAACAAACACATGAAGCTGAATTGGCGCTGTGGCGAGTGATAATTAAAGAAGTTAAGCTCAATGTTTCTCCAGGTTCTTCTTTTCACTGCCCCAATCCAGGGTGGTTCAGAGTTTGCTTTGCCAACATGGATGACCAAACCATGGAAATTGCTTTATCGAGAATCAAAATATTTATGCTTAAAAACAAAGAAGCCAAAGGTCCTAAGAAGAAACTTTGCTGGCAAAGAAGCCTTCAACTCAGCATGTCATCTCGAAGAAAGGATGATTTCTTGGCTTCACCATGCATGTCTCCGCAATCACCACTTGTTCGAGCAAGGACTTAATTGCAAGGAAATGGCAACAGAGCCTCTACAATTAATGGTCATTTCCATTCAAATGTAAAGCCTTAATTGATGATGCTCCCTATTATTTTTTTCCAAAATTCCGAATAAATCGATTTATGCTGTAGTTAAGAGCAAGGTTCATGCATTTTTTTCCTTTGTAAAATTACCAGAATTGTAATCCTCATGATGTAGAGCTAGCCTACATCATATAGGGATTTTTTTATGGTTCATATGCATGCATACTTCTGTTTGTTGTTTGTACCATTGTAATGCTTGCTTGAGAATGCATATATTTTTCCCTTTTCCTTTTTCTACACAAAAAATAAAAAAATAAAAAAAAATGGTTGATGGAAGAAGCTTAATATTATTTTGTAAGTTGACAATTGCATTCAATGATTATCTCTACTTTCCGAATTCAAGATTCCTCGGTGTCAATGAATCGAGCTTGCATTTTATAGTTTCCTTTCTCCACCGTCTCCAAATAAGAGAGAGAGAGAGAGAGAGACGAGCGGCCACCTTATGCCATCTGAGTTGAGCACGAAATGCAATTTGTAATAATTAACAAAAAAAAAAAAAATAGCAAGTCAACTGAAAAATAATCATCGAAAAAAAAAAAAAAAAGTGAAGGATAATAAATTAAAAGATGATATCTATCTCTTTTCGATTATTAATTTCAGAATCCTATTTCACAATATAAGGTATACCTTAAATTTTGCAATTATTATTGTAATTTTAGGTTTGATTTATAAATTAATAAATATAACAAAATTCAGAATATATAATAAAAATCAAGAATTATGATAAAATATCTATTAAAAAATTATATCATACATTTTTTATCTATCTTAGTCCCAATTTTTTCTTTGTATTATTATTATTATTATTATATGGTACCTCTCACTCCAAATTAAAGTTTGAGAAATAAAACACCAAGACAATTAAATCATGAAACTAGTATACTAAGGGCCGCCTAATTCTATTTTGCTTTGCATTATTTACTTTTCGCCTTCTCTGCTCATTAAATTAAGACTGTGAAATGGATAAGAATGCATGCATGGCTCTGAATTGCTCTTAAGCTTATGGCTCATGTAAAACAAATTATAAGATCTTACGTGATAGACTTTTGTTTGTTAGATATCATACTGAGTATAACCTTCTTGTCCTCTTGTACGTCGTCTTTTATTCTTTTTTTACTGTTTTCGGTGACATTTTGTTGCAATTATCACCTATTAATTATTTTTATTTTTCTAATTTGCAAACCATAACAAGGATATTGAGATCATCAGGTAATGACTTTGTATTCTAAAGAAAATTAATTATTTTGTTTGTATTTCGTTTGCCGACACACTGTTCTCTCAATTCTTATCATTACACCCCATCAAAGGGTATATGTGATAAATGATGTAAGAAACTAGGATTATAGAAAGGCTTGCTTCAACGACCATAGATATAGAGTTGGTTTGATATTATAATGGCAGACAGAGAGATTAATGCAAGAGACAATACATCACGGAAATAAATATATGCAAGCATTTTGAAATTATTTAATTATAATAATAAATCGTTTAATAAAAAGAATTAGATATTCAATAAAATGTTGTTAACCAATCCTATAAAAATCCTTCTAGTCAATTTGTTCCTTTTATAATCGTCTGAGCACAGACTTTCTTTGAGCTAAGTAACTTGCGTTTGCCTTTCCAAGGTCTTCAGTGAATCCTTAATATTACTAGCAAATGAAAATGGTTATATTTATAAATTCTAAAGGAAAAACATTTTTTAAAACAACTCTTGAACACTTCCTTGTTCTGACCTGACCACTTTTCAAGTCTATTATGCAATTTGAAATGATTTTATTGTAATTAATATCATTTGGCAACTTGTTATGGACCTTAATTCTGTGAGGACTTGTTATGTTATTGTGGCCTCCTTAAAAGCCCACAAACGAAACCACATGTCATTATCCCAAGTCCCAACTCCTTCGTTACAAACAAACAGCTTATGGAATATTTTTCCTACGAAAGACTATTTACAGAAGTTGTTTGTAGAAATGATTTCTCTTTCTTCCTACATGCTTATCAATTTCATTGCTAAGGATGCCAAGTGCGAGCCCATTGGCCATTGCATATATATTTCTTCCATGCGTAAAAAAGTCAAGGGATTGTGTTTTTTTTTTCGAGGGTCCGACGATGTTTGATAGCCTCCGTCAGCAGAATTTGACGGCTGCCGTCGGGATTTCGTAAAATTGACATGTCCGTTCTAAGTTTCCAAAAGCCATTTCACTTCCCAAATTTAATTTTATAATTCTGTTATATATATACATTAAATTTTTAATTTTAATAAATTATATTTTTTATACATTAAAATTTACCATTAATTATTACATGAAATACCAAAAATTATTATAAATACTAAATATAAAAATTTTAATAAGTATTCTAAAAACACTTGTTAACATATATATTATATAACTCAGCTATTTATAATGATAATTCATTATATTATTGTAATTATTTTGTTTATATTTTGATAATTATAACTATAATTATAATTTTTAAAAAATAATTTATGCAAAAAGTTTTAAGCGTATTCAAATTTAAACTAATAATTTTTTAAAATAAAGGATTGTTTAAAAATTTCAAAAATCATCAATTCCAAAATATTACCTTTTTGTACCTAAAAAAGAATAAAATTCTATTTTCTAATGACTTTTATACATAAAATTGTTTGATAATTTCTTTTTAATACAAATGATCTAGAGAAAAAAAATACTCTTGAATAGAATTTAATATTGTAATAACATTTATAAATAAAATTGTTTCTCTTTTTTTTTTTTTCCTAATACGAATGTTCTAGAAAAGAAAGATTTATATAGAAAAAATAATTTTCAAAACTAATCCTAATATCTGTTTACTATTACCAAGTCTATTATAGAAGTCAACAGAATTGGTAGCCAGTTGCCGTGATGCCTTTTTTTATAATATTTTATTTACGAACGATTTAGTAGGTTTGTTGATATTGAAAACATTTTATATTAATCAATTGAATAAAATAATCTGTACGACGTCGTTGTTGTTCCATTGGAATTCAGATAAAGCTCCGAGTACCAGTCACATGGCATGTGCATTTAAAACTTAGAAACTCGCTCACAATTAAATAATATTAGATACGCAGACTACTAAATTAAATATATAATTAAAAAGTGCAGCAAATATCACCTCTAAAATTGAGTGGTATTGCATTTTTTTCTATGTTTTTATTAGTATGTAGATGAGTGATTAATATATTAATTTTATATACAAATCAAATTGATGATAAATTTAAAAATTAAAATAGATTGATATTAAAAATATAAATTTTTTGTATAAATTAAATTTTTATGGAATTAAAAATAATAAATTAGATGAAATATATGCTCTCATCGATTTTTATTAAAATAATTTAATTTTTAATTTGATTAATATTAAATAAGTTTAATGGTCAACAAATAATAATTTATTAAATAAAAGGAAATAGTAATTCAACATGTATTTGGTATCCAATACCTCACAAAAATTTTTAAAAGGAGTTCGCAAATCAACCCGAAATTTCATTCTTCTACATACTGATACACATACAACCTTTATTAGTGTGATAAAATTTTGGAATGGTGAATACGATGTAATGTTAATATCACCAACAAAATACTCTTCAATCCAATCCAAATTAATTTATTTATTCTCTCGGTAATTTGCACACACATATATCTTTCTAAGGCAAAATTGAACATTGAATCTCTCTCAGATAGCCCCAACCCCGTCAACCATACAAAAAGAGACCTATTTGGGTTTCTCTGATTTGCTTCAACTTCATTCATGTTCCATTCCATTACCAATCTTTGATCGATTGTGTAAATTCGTAAATATCTTCAACATATGACGCAGGCATTAGGGTTTTCTTCAGCACTGCCCGCGGGGTAGTATCTGGGTATGTTCATGTAAGGATTGTGATAAGCTTGATTATAATACCTGGCAAGCTCAGCTAACTGTTCATTTCTCTTTTTTTCTTCTTCCTTTTTTTTGTCTTCTTCTTTCTTTTTGTCGTCAGGTTTCTTCTCTTCTTTTGCAGGTCCGACGGTCAAAATCTCTACGAACCATTGTTTTCTTCTCAGTTTGTTGACCACATCAATGGGGTCAACGTCCCCGATCACTGTTAATTTCTTGTCCTTCATGTCTATATTAATGGATTCAATCCCTGAAACAAGTTGCAAAACAGCCCATAAACGGATTATAGAACTGATCTATCAGATGAACCTAACCCAAAATAAAGGTTGACTACATGTTTCCCGTCAATCAAACTTGTAAAATTCTAACCTGAAATGCCAGAAACTGCTTTCATAGCTTTCATCTTATCTCTATCATCGTGTAGGTCCAGTTTCAACACTACTTTCTGCAACAAACACAGTTACTAGGAAGTTAGAGACAATAAAGCCCACTTTTCCTTACAAGAAATCAATATTATACTCTGAATCAGATATCTTGTTTACAATAATACTTCAGAAAAGAAAAGGAAAAAACCAAGGACAAATTATTAATCACGGTATAAACAAACAGATAGATAAAAGAAATAGAAAAAGACTAGTGAATTTGCCAAGAAACTTATGTGATTAGATTAAGAGAAGGAAACTTCACCTTCGCACTCATGGTTTTAATTTGTTGAAAACTCTGACCTGTACTTGAAATGAAGATGGAGACTCACGGAAATGACAGAGAGAACAATTAACAAACACAAAGACAGAGGCAGAGAGAGAATTATATATAAGAACAAGGAAAGTATTAAGACATTATATTAAACAATAATGAATAATAAAGGGAAAACCCTTTAACTATTTTGGAGGTTGAAGGAACCATTTAACACCGTCAATTCCCACCTGGTTAAACCGGGTAATCATATTAAAGCCAGGCCCAAAACGAGTGAAGCAAAAGTCGGTCAAACTCCTTCAAGCAACAGTTGTACTTGTTGATCACGTAACGCATTAGTTATCTTCGACGTGAAAGCGAGGACCAAGTCATCGGTCGTTGTTTCGTTGGGTTTGTTTCTTCTGCACCATCGGTTTTGGAAGCTATAAATTGTTTGCTTTATCTGATTGTACTATGAAGACTAGTTAGTCCTTGACTAAAATAACTATGTGAGAGTACTACCTTATTAAGCTAAATTTAAGAATGCTAGCGCCAGTAATAGCAATATGAAATTTTAGTAGGATAACGCAATAAACGCGGAAGTCGCTGATAATCTACAGGTGGCAATTTGGGTCGTAATATAACTATTCAATACGAATACAAAATATTAAATAAATTTAAATTTAAAAAAATTAATAAGAATAATAATCGAATTATATTTAAATTATATAATTAATAATTATGTCGAATTTAAATTTAACCTTTTAAAATTATTTATCTGTTTATGACACGATTAGTTAATCAGATAATCGAGTCTAAATATATAATTAAATTTAAACTAATAATTATATTTAAATAAATAATTGAATTTAAATAAATAATTAAATTAAATGAATAATTAAGTTTAAATGAATATTTGAATATAAACAAATAATTAGATTTAAACGAAGAAATGAGTCTAAACAAACTCGTGTTATAATCGTGTTTAAACGGATAAATAAATATATGAATATACTTAATTATATTTTTAAATTAAAAAAATAATAAAAGATAAAAAAACATGCACGTAAAAGATTTATGATTAAGAAGGGTTTAAAAATTTTTTAATACAATTTATTATTTTATTAATTTTTTATTACTTATATATTATAATATTTTTATAAAAATAATATTAAAAATATAATTTTTCATGTAAATTAATGTAATATAATTAATTAATTAACTAATTAATTAAATATAAAATTAATATAATTAATAAATATAAATAATATAAACTATATAAAAATAAATATTACTATG
>JAWDEX010005328.1:0-35931 GCA_035221805.1 Trichilia hirta
GATGATGTAGTCCGAAAATCTGCACTTGATTAATGGTCTATGTTGTTCAAGCAGCAGCAACAGATCCCACCCAACATCAAATATGCTTTTAATGCCTAAATTAAGAATGTTTCATTCAACTTACAGTTGTTGACTGACTTCATCCTATCGGTTAAAGTTTGTGAAGCCCAGAGCGGTTGATGATTGATTTGTTAAACTTTCAAATCACTTGAACTAAAGGAAAGTAAAATGGTCATCAAGAAAAACTGAAAATTTGAGACATTTTCTGAAGGCAAACTCTTTGGTGGAAATAAAAATTATCTGTCCCTTCTAAAAATGAAAAACAGTATGCTTCATGGTTCTGAGCCAACAGATGCAAAAAGTAGGAAGTCAGAGCAGCCGTAGCAGTCATCACGCATAATTACTCAACGCTATTAATTATCATATGTTTGATTGACTCTTGATCATCATATGTATCATGTAATATTTTCTTTTTGACTCATTTCTCGACAATAAAAAGGCCACTTTCTGGGTTTCAGCCACAGGGTCCTTACCTGTCTCCAACGAGTTTGTACATTCTACAAATGAGATCCTCTTCCTGTTCTGACATGTTTATGAACTCCCATTCAATACTGCTCACTTCTGCAAAAACATCACCATCTTTATTCTTTACCCAACAAAAAAGGAAAAGAAAATGTAAACCCAGAAGAGGCATGGGTTTAAATAAAATAAATTATAACCTTCGGAGCAACAACTAGTCTTGGCTCGCTTCCGACGACGCTTATCCATAGTTGAAGTTAAGACTTCAAAGTATATAAAAAGGGTAAGATTTTAAGAGGTCGAAAGAGCAGAAGAATGAGAAGAACCCCGGTAAGAATTTGGGAGTGACGAGCGTTTAAAAGGAGAGAAGATTTGACAATTAATAGGTTTCTAAAAAAAAAAATAAAAAAAAAAAATTGGGATTTACATTTGCAGTGTTATTTATCAAAGTGTGACTCGTGGATTGAAAGAAGAGCTTTATATGTGGCACTTGTATTTGTTGGGTTAGGTCTTTCATTTTCTACTTGAATTAAAAGTCTAAAATTTTAATTTAACTAGAATTAAGAAGTAAAGTTTCCTTCTTCTTCTTTTTTTTTTTTTTTTATGATTTAGAAAATTAGAGGTATTAGATTCATTGTATAAAGAAATTTTGGGAAGAGTTTTAGTTTTTTTCTTTTTAAGAAGAAAATAAGAGTTATAACTCATAATTTTTTTTAAGAGAGTTGATTTGTTAGAGGGTTGATAAGAGAAAAAAACAAAAAAAAGGGAAAAATCACAGATATCTTTTAGGATCTTTAATTTTTGTTAAAATTGATTAATTATTACATCGAATTAAAATTTAATTTAAAAAATTTTGAGATTTTTTTAAAATTTTAAACAGTAATTTTAGATTTGATTATAATAGTAGCTCACATTTTTGGATTATTTCTCTCTATTTTTTTAATTTTTTTTGTTTAATACTTATTTTGTGACCATTTAAGAGAATGTCTTCTAAAAATTTTTGATATAGTGAAATTTTTGTAGAATTGGAAGTTCGTGAGTTTTACTCCTCAAAGATTTTTCATATAAAAAATTTTAATATCTATTAAATAAAGATTTTGCTTTAATTATATTTATTTTTTTTTAATATCATACTTGTTATTATATTATTATTGTGTTAGAGTTTGTATACTCTACATAAACTAAAGTAAAAAAATTTACTGTCATTTTATTCTGCCTGGTGCATTAATTTGGTATTTTCTTCCCATTAGTATTGAGAATAGCTTCAACCCATTCGTAAATAAGCAACGAAATACAGGTCCTACTCGGTAACAACAATGAAGGAATGGGCTCGGTTGACTCAAGCTCATATGTCAGCCAAGTTAGCAAATAATTGAATACAATTGTATGTCATTGATTTAATTAATCTCAGCTTAGTTAAATTTTGCAGAGTCATCAAATTACCTTTTCGTTCAATTTTCCAACTCTACCAAACATAGCAAATGAGACTTGTTTGACCTTCTGTTGTTCCTGTTTTTGAATGTCTTTTACCAGGGTCAAACTCAAGTACATTGATTTTTGTTTTTACAGAAGTAAATTTGTCTTTTCAGGTTGGGGGAAATTTTTTTTCATTGCCATGCTGTGCCTGTGTCTGGATCTAATTGAAATAAATGTTGTGGCACTTTAGAGTATTAAAAGTTGGAACAAAATCTTGGAGTCCAAAATTGATTATTATAATAAGATTTCATGCTTTGTATTTAAAAATTTTGCTAATAAATATTTTAATGTATTTATTAGGGTTTTTATATTTATTATTTATAATAATTTTTAATATTTAATATAATAATTAATGATAAATTTTAATATATTAAAATATATAATTTATCAAATATATAAATTTTGACATTGACAAGGCAAAAATTTACATTTAATACCTAAAGAAACTGGCATTTAAACATGAAAATGACTTATCAATCAAACAAATAAATAAATGATTTATCTAGTGAAGCATCTGGCATGTCTTTGCTGGCTCCCAAAATTGAATTTGTATTTTTTTAAAACTTGCACCAAATGGGGTTGAACAGGGAGTACAGTAGAGACAAAAGCCATCTATTGCATTTGTTTAAAAGGGTCAATATTTGCCAACAACTGATTGTAAAAGGAACAAATAAGAGAAGGCCACCATTTTTTTTTCTTTTTTTATGAACATAAATTGTATGCTTCAAATAAAAAATCATATATATGCTTCAAGGAACTTGTTATATTTATTTATTTCAACACAGAAATTAAAAAAAATTTAATATAGAATTTAAAATTTTTAAATAAAATAAAATAAAAATATTTGAGTTGCTTTCAATAATTTGATTCCAATTTTCAGCATTTCACTAATGACTAAAACCCATATAATATATATATATATTTTTTTGTAGGGTCAAAAATCATGAACACATGGTCTTGATTTCTTGATTTAATGATATCATTATGGATAATTTATTATTTTTTATAACTAGAATTGTTATTAGCCATCAGCAATTATGATGATCCATTAAAATTGTTACAAACATTTAAGTTTATAGTCCTGTACGGTGGGAGTATATTTATTTCCAAAGGCATCGTTCTATTTCTTTTTATATTTTGAAGACATTTGTTTTTTGTCCGTACAAATATTTTCCATTTTGGAAAATCTCTATTTTTAACCTTTTCAAGATCAATAGGAACCATCAACTACCATACAAAATATTCTTCTCACCTACAATGTTAGATTGATTCTACTTACTAATGAAATCCGTAAACTAACTACTTTGTACAAGTGGTAAGGACATTAACAAACAAGATGGGTTGTATTCTCAGTGGAAATATACCTTGGAATTGTAAATGCCTCCAAAATATAAAAGAAATATTTCATATTGAATCTTAAATAAATATATTTATCAATCATACACTCGCTTACATAATAATTATGCAATTCCATTTCGTAATAATTATAAACAAAAATTAAACAAATTACAATTTTAGATGTAACTTAATATAAATAAATGGATCTATAAATGTGTTGGTAGACTGGCTAATATGATTAAAAAGAGACAAAGTTACCTTGAAGACTGGAGTAGTAGATAGATTTTTCTATTTTATTGTTTAATTTTAATTATTTTTTACGGTATTAAATATTGATTGAGACTGTTTTCAGATTCAACAAAACTGAAAAACTGAGGTAAAAAGGAGTTGTCAACTGGAAATGTATATAGAAGTTTAGTTCCACTCAAACCCAGCGAAAAAATAGTCCAAAAATTTACTTCCAAATAAAATGGAATAAACATGCCAATTGCGTATTGAAAGCACAAGATTTTACTGGTTTAAGACAATGTAAATATTCCATGTGTTTTATCGTTGAACAATCTAGCTGCCGTGGCACAAAGACGGCTTCATATTCACCAATACAAATGGGCAGCTTTTGAACATTATGACGGCCAGAAAAGGAAAAATACAAATCAGCTTTTCAATGTCAAGTTAAGATATTTGCACAGTCTTTCACATGCCAGTCTGACACTCCATCCAACCTGGAGAAATTCATTGCATTTTTTCAAATAACTCAACTAACAACCAAATGGGTTTTGGTAGTTGGATCGGTACGGGAACTGGATCCTCAGGCTCATGCCGTTCAATGGGAGTGGGCCTACATCGAAGAAAAATTAGATCAATTTTGCAAAGGACATTAAATGACTATATCCTCATATCATTGTCATAACATAGTGAATTTCTTAAATTAAGTTATATATATATATATATATTAAATAATTTTAAAAATTATAAAAAGTTATTACTTCATAAATACATGACAATTTATTTGTTATTTTATTTAAAATATTTTAAAAATAAATAATATTATTATTTTGATATTTAATTCTGAAACCTACCGCAGGCTAATAATAAGTTGATTTTGCAGCCAAAAGAGATGTGACAACGCCCCCGCCACAATAACTACTAGACGACGAATTGACGTGTTTCAAAAGGCATTGGCAATATTTGCCACCCACCTCAAAAGAAAATGACTACTACTTCTTTAAACAATTATTTATTTATTTTTTTTTAACCTCGACGCTTGAGCAATCACTAACAGAAATGCACCAGTGGATAAAACCCTTGGGTCAAATTCCTTGCCGCAATGATCATGATCAGACCTAACAGCACAATGCCTCAACCTTCACAAGACAGGCACCCTATTCACAAGATGTTTAAACCAGCAATAGAAACAGACATGCCACCAATTCATTTTCTTTTGACAACTTAAAACACTAATGGAAAATGCACAAAACCTCACATCAGCAGAAAAGGGTGATGGATTAAGAAAATTATACGACAAACAACAATATCACATGTTAATAAACGAATTTATGATTGGAAGTGACTAGAGACTTCCATTCAATTCTTCCTTAAAAATACAAATGCACCTACAAAACCCACAATCCCATCAGTAAGATCTCCCAGTAGTATATAAAACAGACATTGTCAGGTCAGGTCACCATGCAAAGCTTAATGATACAAGTCAAACAACGTTAATTTGTTACTTCCCATTGCTATTTGCCTTGAGCAGGAGATAATACATAATTCAATCTTGGTTAGCTAGAGTAAGATGCGTTCAAGAAGTGCTTCTACAAGCTGCAGTCTTAGAAATTATACTATGAATCAAGAACGTTACCTAATTCCTAATTCTAATTCCTTGTATTCCAGTACAATTCAAACTTCGCCAACTAGATCTAAGATGCAAACTTCAAGTACTTCTACTAGCCGCAGCATTATTGATTATACCATGAATCAAGATGGTTGTTACCTAATTCCTAATTCCTCGTATCCGGTACAATTACATAGCAATGACTGAAAAAATAATGTGAATTCCATTTTCTGAAAGGTAATAAATCACCAAGGTTGTCCCTTCCCCCCAAGCCGGCGAGCCAATTCAAAATCCTTTTTCACTGAGACAACAAAATCAAACAAACAAGTTTAATGTCAATAAATTAGTAGAGCATAATAATTAAGGATGACTTTTCAAATGGACAAAACATAAGATGCATTTTGTAACACCAGTGGAATGATTTATACAGATATCTATATCAACCAAATGATTGGTCAATTCAACTTGTACATGCAGATATTATTGATGAGTCTCCATTAATAAATCAATCACGTCTATAAACATTTCATAACATGTTTAGATAGTACAAGTTTATAAAACAAGAGCATGGACGGTGAAAGCGCGCAGTCTAACATTTAAATCCATGTTAATTGTTTTGTCATCATAATTTCAGGTCCATTTCAATCTCTTCCTAATTTGTGGTCTACTGATTGTTTTACCCAGGCCAATGCCCGGTAATATTGACTGCACTGTTTCATGATATGATTCAAAAGGAAATGGAGGTTGTCTAAGTTGGCATGTGCACTTTTCTAAACTCACATCTGCCATTGTAGCAACCAAACAGTAACTTTACCACAAAGCAAGGGCAAGTTATGCCTGGAAATGGAGAAACGGATGATGTTGGCCTCATACATAGTACTTTATTTCCAACCACATACTACCAAATGCTGTATGATATATTTTTCGCAGGAAGAGGAAACAGAGGTGTATCGAAACTAACATTGTACACATACTTCAAATTGTAGAATATTCCTAAAGACAAACAGTTCCCTCTTTCGTCGAGATTTCCAAAGCAAAGCAACACTTTTATGAAACTTTATATAAGAACTTCTAGTTCTAGGCTCTCTCCATTGCGCAACACATCTCCATATGAACATCCACTAAGATTCAAATCTTTCTTTGACTAAGCCTTTGCATTACTAATAGAACTATTTTCAATGTTAGATATATTAGGTCTCTGTATGTTTTACTACAGGCCTCAAAATCATATTATTAGAGCAAAACCTAGGAGATTAGTTGACATTATTTTTGATGAAAAAGCTTCACAAATTCCAATATGAAAGCAAGGGCTACATAGAGTTGGTAAGTCTCACAGACCAAAACAAATAGAGCATGCCGCTTTATGTATATAAACGAATGATTTGACATGACTATAGAAAGTCGTTAAAACATCATTTTAGTGGACAGAAACCACTGGACTTAATGCAATCATACATATATATAAAACGTTTTTTGTCATTATGACTATTCAAACTAGGGATTCCAAAGCATAGAGAATAACCACAGTACCTGGTTGCAAAGAATAAGAATGAAAATATGACTGGAAGCCCAACTTACTCAGAGTAACACGCTTTGCGTGAATTGCACAAAGCATTGCATCTCCAAACAAATTAACAAGAAAATCTTCTGCTGCCTGTAATATAGAAAACATTTAGTAACATGTAATCAAGTGTACCAAAACAATTGAAACACACCTGAGTAACAGAGGTTTCCCTCACTAAAATTAACAACGACAAGACTAACATTGATATAGAAAATCACATTCTCACATCACAGGTAATGATTGGAAAAAACATGTGATTGAGCAAAACAAAGTTTTCCTATTAATTATTAGAATACTAGTTGAATGTAGAAATGGTACCTCTTGAAGTGCAAGTAAAGCTTCGGGTGTCCATCTATTGATTTCTGGGGATGCAACCTGGTAAGTGATAGCTCTCACCTAGGACAGATGACAAGAAATTTTATCACCATCTGATCCAAACCCGACTAGAAGACCACAACCATAAAAGTAAAAATATAATGTACATAACAGGTAATGTAAACATGAAACACGGGAACAATGTGTCAGTTAAATATCTTTAATGGGAGATATTGACAAATTTGCGTGTGTTTGTGTGCGTGTGCACACACTGAATAATTATGTCAAAGTTACTATGGCATAGGACAGTGGGACCAATTTAGAACTTCAGAAACTCACTCATCATGTAAACTATTTTCAATTTAATGCTACTAGACATCTTTTTGCACTAAAGCGCAAAGATTTATAAGTCCAATTATTCACACCAAAGTTTCTCCCAAAGAAAATATCCTACAGAAGTTGAAGGGCTTGTGAAATAGAATTTAGTAGATTAGCAAGTGAACCCATCTGCATTTGTCCATATTAATTACCAAACACACTTAACTTGGTTTCCTTGATTTGATATCCAAACAGAGTTCGCTGATCACTTAATTCCAAATAAAGCACAGTCATTCCATTAACAAGAAAGTAACAGTCTTTTCCTAACTAACACTCCACAATATTTTATTGAAGTAAGAAATCTACCATTTACAAATGCATCTCTAAGTTGACATGCAAATATCTTGAGCAAAGGCAAGAAGACGATCTCTACCGCCAAATCCAATAAAGATGATTATAAATCATATTAAAATATATACATATAAATTACAAATATATAGGAGTTTGAGGAAGAGAACTATCTTCAGGCAACAGTCATTTCAAATAAATTAAATGCCAGAATATTAAATGGAATGTTGAAAATTTTAAGAGGGATTGGATAAAACCTTCTCAGAGTGATTACGCACGCACAAACAAGCTCCAAGTTTAAATCAGTAGAAATAGAAAACATAAGCTAGATGAAATAAAGTTGGAATTTGAAAAGCAAGAGCAGAAATATAATAAGATGCTAGTCGTAATAGAGCTTATTCAGTTCAAAACCTTTCTAATGAAATATTAATTGCAAAGTTCATAGGATTTAGAAAACACAGCTGGAGAAGCATGGTTAATTAATTTGTTAATAAAAATCCAAAAATATATTGAATTGAGCCATCAAATAATTGCAATTGCAGAATGTCACCAAAACTATAGTCATTGTTCCAAACTAGTATTCAACCTTCCTGCAGGAAACATTATTCTATATTTGAAATTCAAATTTCACACATCCAATTGATTGTCTCTTATGGATTTTTACACAAAAGTTACAACTGTTAACATATCTCCCACAATCCAGGATCAGTTTCATTCAAAACCATACAAGAGATTTTAATACTCTCATTCCCAACAAACATAACCATATGAAAACAATACATATACACACAGAGAAACAGGGAGGAGAGAGGCTCACTTCTCTGATGAATCTAGTGGCGGGAATGAGCAGCTTCCATGTCTTCTGAAGATGACGAATTTCATGGAGAGCCTTCGTTCCCGGCCTGTAGCGCCGGTGTTTTCTTTGTGTAGCTTGAGCTTTATTTTTTAATAAATATATTTATTAGTAGAAAAATTAATCTAGAAATCGTCATTATCAGCATTCCATCAACTCAATTTACAATTTATCATAACAAAGCAATTAATTGACAGAAACTCACTTTCCGGTGTGCTTTGTTGCCGTCTACCTGTGCTTGTACCAGGTGACTGCAGTTTATAATGGAAAAGGAATAAAATTAAGAATGGCAGTAACATAAACCTTGAGACTCCCTCTACTTACATATTACTTGACGAGAAAATAAGGGAAAGTAATTTTAAGTCTTAGGTCTAGTAACATTAATTATTTGTAAGTAACCCATATTTTTGTTTGAAACTATGTTTTGAAGCCAGGAAAACGTAGGCAAAAGAAAACAATGTGATTTGAGGTAACATTATAAAAAATACTCGTTTCTAAGTCATAATGAACTATTCAGCCTAGCTGAATTTTAAAATTTAAATTGAAAAAATAAAACGAGAGTGGAAAAAATAGTAAAAAAAAAAAAGCTTTATGAGTTTAAAGTTAATTTCATTTTCCACATTTTCTCAGAAAACACAGTAAATGAATTGTAGGAGAAAGCGAGAGATGTACCAGAGGTGGTTCAGGTGATGGCGGTGATGCCTGTTCAACTGCTGCAATGTTAGAAAGAGAAAGTTAGGATTTAACCAAAAGAGGGAAAATCAAAACCTAAAATCTACATAACCAAGAAAAAAATTAACGATTAGTCGCATAAATAAGTAAAATAAATCTATTAGTATGCTTTAATTAAATAGTGACCTGATTTTCTTCGTTTTCGTTTCTGGGGGATAATGTGTTTGGTTCTCCCCATTGATGGACTGTAAAACCCAAGTTGCCAGCGCGCTTGCTTTATGACTGTTAGTTAGTAAGAGGAGAAAGAAAGGAAATCAATTTTTTTCGACGAAGAAAGAAATAATTAACGTTATTTGTTGTTCCAGTTTTATTTTAAAATTTAACGCGTCGTTTTCAGACGTTTATAAGGTTAGAACTTGCAACGGCTAGTTGTGAAGTGTGGAAATTGGCGACGGATTTCTCCGTATAAACATCCTGGTACTGAAATTTTTGTTACACAAGTTCATGATTCTATTAAAATAACTGAAATTAGCAGTTTTTATTTTCTTTTTTTTAGAAATAAGCGAGTGTTTATATAAATATATAACAGTAAATTAATTTATATAAAAATAATTTTAGTCTCAGCATTTTAATTTTTCTTATCATTATTTTAAGTCTAAATTTTGCAAGGAAGAGAGAAATTAGTAATATAACAGGGTGTTTAATGTTTGATTATTAAAATTATAAGTAAATAAAATTTAAACCTAAAATATTATAAATGTATTTTTAATTATAATAATATAAATTTGACATTTAAATCTTTTAAAAATATTAGAAAAAATTAGTGAAGAGGATATGGATCCTAATCTACACAATTCTTTATTATAGCAACAATAAATTCCATGTAAGAGTTTAAAATCGAAATTGTTTATCTTTGTGATAGGAATTACTAAAAATAAGAAATGGTCAATTTTTATGTAATAATTCATGAAATTTTGCCAGAAAAAAAAAAATGATTCAAAAATTTGAAAAGTCTTGATTTATGCACGAGAAAATGATAATACTTCTACATGACAGCAAGGCCGCTAGTTTTTTCATTTTTTGCATCGGCCGAGGGGGGAAACATATTCAGGCCAGCCGTTACCGAGACCCGTGAAAGGCTTTAAGGACGACCATAATAAATAATGTACATTTGTCATTTTAGTTGATCAGATTAGTTTTTATATCTTGGGCCCTGCAAATTTTTTAGGCTTACATTTTGGTCCCAAAAGCAATGTAATTAATTCTTCCTGCCCCTTCAAACAATCCAATTAACTTGCCACAATCACAAAAGAAAGTTTGCCACAAAAGACTCAACAATTCTTTAGTATCTCATTACTTCATGAATTTTTTTTTTTTTTTTTTTTTTTTTTTTTTTTTTTTTTTTTTTTTTTTTAAATCATTGGAATTGTCTCATAGGTTATGTAATTATGAAAGAAATTGCACATACTTGTGCTTCTCTATTGAAAGAATTGCTGATAATCCGATAGAATAAGGCTGTACGAAGACACAAGTGCATGGCCTTACGCATGCATTTATATTAAACATATCTGTAAGATTTCTCACAATTCCAGAAAGTGAACTAAGCAGCAGAAAAAAACACAACCGAATAACTTTGCCAAACTACAATTCAACCATTTCATGACATTATTACTTATCTTCTTCCGTCCATTCCATCATGCAAGCCTAAAAGTTTTATGTGAAAGGAGCACAACTCACTAGGTAGCTTTAATATTCCCGACCAAATCAGTTGCCTGTCGAGAAACATGGAGACATGAATATAGTAATGATCTACGGCTGTGATGGGCTAGGAGATGTTGGAGGCTTGAGATCTGGGTACTGCAACCAGAAAAAGATACATGGTCGTTATGAGAAAAGAAGGAAAGTATAAATTAGCCAGTCGAAAGTAGCTCATCAGCAATGGAAGTAAGCATTACAGAAGGGTATGGGGAGAGAGGTCTTGGAATTCCAGGAAGTGATTCTGCTGTGACTTCTGTTTTGGGTACTGAATTTACTTGGGGTGCTGCTGCTGCAGCTGCTTCTCCTTTTGGCTCTGGGGCCAACTCAGGTGCTGCTTCCGCCTTCTGTACAGTACTATCAGGGGTTGCTTCAGTTGCTGCAGGAAGAACCTTGCTAGTCACGGGTGGTAGAAGTGCCTTCCCAATTTGCTAAGTTTCCCAAGTAAATGCAAGCAAAAAATAATGGTTATGGATAATTAGTAATAGTTTAGTACTCAGAAATAAGGAAAACAAAAATATCTTGACAGTGAACTCCAGCATAAATGTATCTATTAAACTGTTTCTATTCAAAGAACATAACTATTTCTCAGAAGATCACTATGTTGGATATCTTGGCTTACAAAATGAGAAAGAGAGAAATAACTACCAAGATTATTTTACAGTAAATACCTTTATGTCATCAACAAGCTCTTTAGCGGCCACCTTGGTGTTGACAAATTCATCCACCTGCTGCAGTGTTTCTTTCCGATCCTGTAGTATGAAGCAGTGCACGACAAGAGAGGTTAAACCTTTATGTTTGAGGATCAAGAGTTTCTAAGTCATGTATTCCATTATTGTGAGATCAAGTTTGTTCAATTGATGGTAGCCAGGTGTTCTAGAGAACTTAGTCTGATGTAACAAAGTTGTCTTAGTCTGATATCATTTTACATCTCAAATGATGAACATTCCATTATGGCCACAAAATACATTGTATCCAAAAAAAAAAATATCCAGAAGGAAAAATTTCTACTGGAAAAGCATCAATGATTTACCTCTGCAAACAGGAGCTTCTTGCTTGCAAATTGAACAAGAGCAGCTGAACCTAGAAGTTGGAGGATTGTTTCAACCTGGCAAAGATATTGCACAATTCGTAGTCTTAAGCTTCCAATACAAAGCTGATCTTGAAAGAAAGGATACAAGAAAAAGCTAATGGATGAAGGACTCAACAAACTAACCTCTGAAGATGCCAGAACACTTAATCCTGCAGCTACAGCAACCCCAAGGACAACAGACAAACCACCAGAGACCTCCTGCAAATTAATATTCATGAGTTCCCACATCATTAAATCAGGGCAACAGGCTAGGCCATATAGAACAAGTTCATACATGAAATTAAATTGACCATGGAAGGCTCTGAATGAAAATAGTCATAATAATTATGCTAAAATTCTTCCATATTTATTTACAAAGAGTAAAACTAGCAGTTGGAAGTTAGCAGATGGAATTTTCAAATACAAAGAAAAAGATAGCTCCCCGCAGGTGAAATTACAATCTTATAGTGCACGAGTAAATAGAAAAATTTAATAAAATTTAATACTTACTCCAATTGCATCACTGATAGTATCAGTCAATCCACTAAGGTCAAGACTCAATGCTTTATTCGGTGGTACCCAAGGAAGACCACTGCTCTGCAATATTTCCATACATCTCAGAGGTTTTTAATAATTTTCATGGCTATATAACAGTTAATAAACAGCATATACCATCCATCCTCGAGGGCCTTCCGCTCCATCTTTTATGGCATATGCAGCTTTGAATCCATTTATGGTGACAAACTCCGCAACCAGTTCAGAGTTCCCATTAAATCTGGCTTTCATCACAGGTTTAGCAAGATTAACTTTGTTTGCCATTCTCGAAAAAAAAAAAAAAAAATTCTATGCCAATTTCCAGATTGACAGAAAAGCAAGGAGAACGAGAAAATACATATAGTATAGTAGATAAGAGTAATAAATCTATACATCAACATAAGCCATCTCAAGAAGAAGAAGGTAATATCACTATTGAGGGTGAATCCATTGTCAGACTCATTTAATTAGTAAATTAATGATCAGATAAGATTGTGGTTACCAGAGAAAAATTGCTTCAAGGATCACCAAACTAGTTAGAAACTTTTCAAGACCCTCATAGCAGACTTACGGTTTTCTAAATGCACACTTGAGACATAAGGGTAGAACGTAGATTGTTTCAGACCACTCATTAGCTTGGCATTTGAAATAGTGTTTTCATTATCCTTATCAAACATGCTTGAGCGATTAAACACACTTCATTTGTTGGCTATGTTCCAAAAATCACTTCAATTTGCCTTTAACTCATACTTTTCGAGAACTCCAAATGGAAGACATCTGCAATAAAATATCTTGCACCACTTTGCCTAGCATTTCTATTTCTACTGAAACACACACAGTACCAAATATTCATATCGGGAAATCAATGCAGACCTTCAAGCTCGCTGGTTCATTGAAATGCCAAAAAAAAAGTCTAATTAACACTGTCCTAACTGTCCTAAGGATTATAACATACTAAAAAAATGCATTTTAAAGAAGTATTCTGATTCACTAATGTGAAATTTCTCCATAAAAAATCTCTCTTCCTATATACTAACTATTGATAAAAGAACAATCCATACACATTATAGTAACTGGGTTCCGAAACTTACTTGTCTAGAATGAACAATGTAGTATTTTCTGGTTTCTTGAACTTCAGAGACAGTTTCTTCAAGAACCCAGTCTTATCTTCACCCCTGTAAACAACGGAAACCGACTTCTTACCCAAACCCCGGACATCAGGACTTCCAACTTGCCTGAATTCCACTGGAGCTCTAATATCAAGCAACTGGGCACTCGGATCTTCATCCAACTTGGCATAAGCACTTCTTGCAGACACAACACCCCATGGCTTAGGCTTCTTCAGAATCTGAGACAAAACCAATGGGACTGCCAAAATGGTAACACCTCCAGCTATAACTACAGGATTTTCTGTTCCGAAATTGATAACACTATCAATAATACCGTTTGCATCAAAATCGGATGTAGCAGATCCTAATGACTGCTGTAGTGCTTCCTCATACGTTAAAGCTTTAGCTAAACCAGTACCAAATATTGCAGATAGTAGCGCTAAACTCCCATGAACAGTCCTTGTTAAACCCTCTCGAAAATTTTGTGGGTTGGTGTTAAAAGTAGCAGAAACTGTTAGTTTGGGAAGAGAAGTTGTAAGAAGTGATTGGACTTTTCTAGGTTCTGTTCTTCTTCTGTCACAAAGAACTGATAAAGGCGTCAAACCTGCTGTATTGAGGGCCTCCATGGCATAATTTTATGTCACAAAAATTTTCTTGCTCTCAAAGAACTGATGGAAAGAATTCAGTGAACATGTTACACAAAATTTGTTTCGGTTTTGTTGAGGACGTGACGGAGAGTGAGTGAAGGCCAAACAACCTTAGCTTGGCGAGTGCAATTTGGCTAGCATACTACCAGCGCAGGAGCTAATGAAGTGGAATGAGATATAAGATGTTTTCCATTCATTAAATGACACGTGGCCAGCGAGATGGAGAGGTTGGCTATCATGTTTCTGGTGACTCGGTGATTTCGTGAGATTGTGTCGCTGAGAAATGTTCTGAATGAAGTTTTAGAAGACTCTTTTGGCACATGTATGTAGTGTGCTGTAGTACGAGGCTTCGAGTTTACTGGTCATTCATGTACAGTGAAGCAGTAGTCAGCTTGAAGGTTCGCCTGTTATGATTGATGTTGGGTATTGTTTGTTTTGTGAAATGCAGGAAAGAAAGAAAAAGAAATTCAGAAAATAAGATTTCGTTTATTTGGTCAAATAAAATTTTGTAGATTGAGAATTTTACTTTGATACTTTTATTTTTGTCTGTTTTTATAATTTTGATTATAAGTATTTTAAAATAAATAATTATGTAGTTAATTAATTATTTTTAAAACAATATTTATTATTTTAAAATTGGAAATCCTAATTTAAAATTAATTTAGTATAATATTTATCTTTGTTAATAAATTCAACATTATCTTATCACAACTATAACAATTATTATTTTTGTTATTATATTTATATATATATATTTCATTCTTTATATTAATTTATAAATTTACAATTTTATTCCATACTTCATACTTGTCGTAATTCATATAATTAGTCATATTTATTTGATAATTATAGTTTCTATAACATAAGAGACTATTATTGATGCAATTATACTACTTTTTAAACTTTTTTGTAAAAATTAAAGTGATTACTAGACTAAACTAAAACATGAAAATAAAAATAATATTTTAATAATTGTAATAAAAAATTAAAAACACTATAAAAAACATGAAAACACTTACATATATGAATATTTATCTTCGATTGTATTCAACATTAATTTATTAATGAAGTTTATATATTATTTACCTTGTAAAATTTTGTATAAAAATTAATGCATTTAAAAGATAAAATAAATTATTTTTAATAGAAAATATCTTTAAGCATTTAAATATTTTTTATTTTTGAAAATTATAACTAAAATTAAAATTATTAGATATTCTTTTTTTTTTAAGAATAGGCAGTCTTTTCAGAACAAATATAATGAATTTGCTTTTTTCTACAATTTTATATTTTAATCGAATAAATATCTTTCCTTTCCAAGTGCCTTCCTTTTTTTTTTTTTAATTTAAAACAATTATAACCTAACTCAGGTTCTGATGATCATTAGTTCGAAACTACGACGCAAAGAGGAATATTATTTATTCCATCATTCAAATTTCAAACCAAGTAGCCATGCCCAAGTCAATAAATAGGGGAAGAACGGAGACGGGAATCCTTCACCAACCCAACCAGCGTTGGATGAACAATAAGGAGCAGGCGCTGAAGCACAAATGCGTCCATTGAGAGAGAAATGGAGCACCTAGATCACTACATATATCTAATAAGAATTCTTAGAAACATTTGTTATTCTTTTAACTCACAAAAAATAACCAAGGAGTAACTAAGATTATATACACTAGATAGAAATGGTAGTAGTGGTTACAGAAGATCAAAAAAGTAATCCAAACCTTGCCCAATTTCCCAAATTGAGATGCCAGTTCCCCATAAACGAGCTTCCTCTAGCCGCAAAAAAACTGACATCAATGAAGGATAGAACACTGCATGCTTCACATTGTTTTCATCAGAGTAGAGGAAAAAGTGCTCCCCACTGTTCTTTTCCCACTGGAATGAAGGCTTGTTCTTCTCCAATAAGTGGAGGTACTCCCTTCCAGTGATAGCTCCACCACCTGATACTGCAATTCAGTTATACCAATGTGATCCCCCTTGCAGACATTAAAAAAGGAATCTAATCTCCAAACTTAAATCTTTGATACACCAGATATCACAGTTCATTGAAGCAGGTCAAATAGTACCTTGGTGACAAAAATGACTTAAAAATATTTTATATAGCATGAGTACCAGTTCAGTGCCATATGATCAATTAATCAGTTTAGCTAGAACCATGAGAAATTCTTCTGTGTGGGTTGTATCAAAATTGTGTAGTCTCTTAGCTGTCCAAGGAGCTCAAATTCTTTCCCACCCCCAGACAAGACAGATTGGATCAATGGATGCTTTAATACAAAAGATAAATAAAGTTTAGCTGAAAATAGTACAAGAAACCTAATTGAGCTCTGAGCATGCACCTCAATTGGTGTTTTCTCTGATGTAATGAAATTAGGCTTTGAAAGATTTGATACTGCTATATACCACTCCACTGGGAATTGGACTTGGGTGACATAAAAGTATATACAACCATGTGGCTCCCTAATAACATATTGTTGACAATATATTAATTTAAAAAAAAGGGGAGGAAAAAAAAAACCTTCTGAAATGATGAAATCATTTCCATAAAAATTGATGCCAAGAAATATCTTCTGAAGTAAGCTACGAGCACCATTACCGGGGCCACCAAGGAGGAGCTGTAGGGTGAAACGTATCCACTTCAGAGGAGCATTAGGACCAGGATTATGAGGACTTGAGAAGTCATAAGTCATTAGTGAGAAACCGTCTACAGCATCACTCAAGCTCTGTACATCCTCTGGTCTGATGTCATGTGGTTGTAACTTCTCAGAATGTGGTGGACCTATTACGTAGACCAACTGCAATTGTTGCTTACGGTTTCTCACTGAGTTCCTGGCATGCAGTTCATGTCCAAGTTGTTTTATGAACTCTAGTGCCTAAGTTTTCAAAAGAAGAGGAATTTTTCAGATGACACTGGTTAAAACGAGACAGGCCAGGCTGATTACAAAGTTGAGAAGCAAGATTCCACAGAAGCTAGAACTGGAAATCTCCAGCTAATATTAAAGAGAGAAAAAAATCCAAACCCATCCATTTATGAAATAAATATGCATCATAAGGTATATATGCATGACAATTACCATACTCCGCATGTCTGGATCATGCAAGATGCCATAAGCTGCCCACCTGGACCAAGACTCTAACACAATACCATCATATCCCATTTCCCTGTTCCACAAAGGAGAGGTTACACAAGTGAGTTTAGAGGTCTGTTAAATAAATAGCTCTCTCCAACCAATCAAAAGCAAAGACTGATAAATCATTGAATCCAGAGGATGCCCCCACTTATAGAAAAGCCTGTTAGGTCCATTTATTGCTCAGGAAGATCAATAAAATATGACAAACATATAATTGTCTAAAATAGCTCTCTGCCAAAAGTAGTTGTTTGAACACTAGCTCATTTTACAATCACACAAGGGTCTTTCAAATGTATACTACATAACTAGCCATATTTTGGACAACTTGCAAGTTGCAATATTTTCTGCATTTACGAAATTGGAAAAACTGGGTACTTATTCATCAACCGTTTAGGTGCCCTGCCTGCACTGAAATCAAATGGTTTTATTAGTTGGGGAATAATCAGGTAAGATTAAGAAAAGTGGCAATTAGTCATCAATTTTCACTCAAAATTATTCAAATTACTTTCTAAATTCTTGATATAACTTTTTAAAACAAATCTACAGGTGGATTGCATAGAATGAATAAATTTTATACCCTAAATTAACATGCATCAACCCAATAGCAACCTTTGATGAAGTATGGGGTTTGTCATGAATGTGTTATACAACCTTCTTTCAGTCCTGAATCATTCTCCATTCACACAGATAATATCACTTCTAATAAAAAGGATCAGAGGTTAAAGAACACAACAATGATCTATTGTTAAGCGCATGGGATTATCAATGTGAAATGTAATTGATAAATCAGTCTCCTACACACAGCCCCAAATTGTCAAGGAAGTAAATAGAAAAATAACAAGGGGTCTTACTTGCACTCTGTCAATATAAGGTTAATGGCTTTATCCCTCAGTTTCTTCTTTCTAAGCAGCTCCTTTGGAAATGCTTCCAGAACCACTCTAGGTAACACCTACAAATCAAAAACGGTAGTTTAATTCATAATTACAGGTTCCATGCACATTTGTGAAAAAAAACAAGGTAATAAATAACAGCCACTTAATCACGAAAAAGAGAGTAAGAGAGGACACTACTTTCCAGAATTGATCAATGATTCAAATGACTTTGGAATGACTATGTTTCAAAATGTTGGCTGTCTCATTACATGATTAAACCAGCCCATTTTATGTTTCGCTTTTTCAAATACCTCTAAAGTAGGATAACGGAATAACTTCTTTTAGCTATAACATACAAAAATTGATGTAGAACAGCTAGACTAGTTTTGGAGTTATTTTTATTTTACACATTTTATTTGGATTCGGCTTTAGATTTTTATTATAGTCCTATTTGTGTTATTTATTTAAGTTAATTTGATTTTTCTTGTTAGAACAGTAAAGAAAATCAATAAGTAGATTTCTTTTATCTTTTGTTTAGGTTTATGGCCACCATAAATAAGGCCATAGTTTCACTTCTAAAAATAGCCTTTGAAGATTATTGAATAAAATTATGATAATTTCTCCTATTTTTCAGTTATTTTTCCCCTTTTTAACTAAATTTTCTCCCCATCTTATTTATCAATTTAGCTCTGCATCAACAATATTAATAAAAATGTTTTTTATGGAAAAAAAAATTAGTTTAACAAAAGATTTTTGATGCCCATTTTGCAATAGTTCTCACTAAGTTACTGAATCCACACATTTTCCATTTGAAAAAAATAGAACACTCAGCCCTTTTTATTTACCAGAGCATCTCCTTTTGTTCTGAGCTCTGAAAGCCATGCTGCATCAGCATTATGTCTCCCTTCGAGGATTAAGCCGGTTCCCTGGCTGGCAACGGAAAGAATGAAGGGAAACTCAGGCAACAGTTGTTGAAAACATATTTTACATGGTTCCTAACCTTATTACAGAACAAAATCACAAATTTTTCTCTAGATTGAGATACAAGCATCAATTAAATCCTGCAACATAAGTTTTCAGTTTCATTTCTTTTTGGTTTCCTTTTAAAAGAAAGTTGGTGTCGCAAGTATTGATTGGTTTGTCAGCTGAAAGGGAGAGGAATTGGAGTGGCTCTACAAGATTCCCAGGGAAGTTATAAAGGAAAACTCAAGCAATTGTTGAAAGATCAGTCTGAAATGGATTAGGTCACTCACGGATTAGCCCTTTCTATGTTACTAGTAAAGTGATAACGTACCCTGCAACCTGCTAGTCCTGTTCTTTAGAATCATACCTAAGATCCAGCAAAAATCTGATACCACCCACTAACCACTTGAACTAAAGCTTAAAAACCTTAAAACTGACGCTCTCCACTCAGTTTATCTTCAAACTTAGTTTATTACTCATAATTAATATGATTTAGCCAACAATGCTAACAGCTAAAATTGTTCATTCAGATGCGTTCAGAACGAAAACAAGAACTTTCAGAGCCAATTTGATAATCAGGCATCGGATTTACCTCTTGAGATCATACCAGACGGGTGATAAGTGTGTAAATTTAGAACTGAACTGCTTCGCCATTTCGTAGCCCCTCGAATTCCTGCAAAGTTTGGCATCGAATCAACTCCTTCAATAAAAAATGAAACAAAACACCATAACCATAAGCGAAAACATGAACTCAAACAACAGAAACTACATAATCAATCAGAACAAAACAGAATTCATCTTCCAAAATAATTGAAGATCAGAATATAAAACGATGCGCTTAAATTCAACTGACCATGGCGTAATGTAAGCCAACAGAGGATACGTGTAGTGCCGTTGAGTTACATTCTCTGAAACCTTTGAATTCTCCTGAAACACTAGTAAAGTTCTAATTAACAAATCATTTGTCTAGGAGATCATGTATTAAGGAAATTATGTGCAGTATTTACAGCGAGAATTTCTTGGTAGTTCACATCACTTTTAACGAGTCCCATCACTTTTAACGAGTCCTCGCTGATGCACGTGAGTTACCGTACGGTGCGCGCGCGGAGAGTATTTAGTACAGTAAAAGAGTACGGACACCGCGGGAATCACGACGAAGAAGAGGATGAAAATGGCGATGAGCTTGCGATCAGAAGCAGAGTCACCAAACTGGTGTAGTCGGGCAGCCGAATCGACTCGGTTTTTCCGACAATCCGAACTCGGGGTAACTCGGCGGTCTCGCCTTTTCGCCATTGTGTATTGCGTCGAACAAACAGGCGAGCTTCTGCAAGTAAAAGATATTTCTTAAATGTGTTTCTAATGGGTCTTCGCGGTAGGTCTGGTTTTCAGGATCATATTCACGACGCGTCTGATTTACAAGACTTTTATTAACGATGCATCTGAGCCTTGCGAGTATATGTGGTTTATTGGAGTTTTTCAAAGACAATAATAGCAGCATTCAAAAATTAAAAAGACAATCATAGCCTTTTCATTTCTTCACGACTGCATATATATATCTCCAGCTGTCGTCCACAGAAAAGCAAGAAAACAAGACAAAAAAAATCTCTCTGCAAAGGGTTTAGGCTGAAAAACTCTAATTAAGATATCTTTCATTTCAATGAACAAAAGACCTTCGGCCTTCAGACCTCAGACGTAGCAAGGCAGTCAATTCTTCTGTCTCAATTTATGCGATTTGTTTCGCCATCTCATTTACACCTCTTTTTACAGTAAACCGAAAATGGAGCTCAGACTTTTGCTTTCTTTGCCTAAAGTCACAGTATCGACATCATTTCCTTTTTTACTCTTTTATAAATCTCCTTTCCTTGAAGAGCCAAAACTTTATGTAAAACCCAGCTCTCACTATCAAGGAAACAAGCAGAGAAGTCTCAGTTTTGGGGAAAAATTTTGGCTTTGCTCGTGAGAATTGAGTGTGCCCTTATCCCTGTTGCACCAGTGGCAGCTGCTGTGAAGAGCAGGAAAGTGCTTCCCTTTGACTATGTTATTCAAAGGGACAAGAAGCTTAAATTGGTTTTAAAGATTAAGAGGATTTTAGTCGCTCAACCAGATAGAATTATGTCACTTAGGCAATTGGGTAAATTCAAAAGAGATTTAGCTCTCACCAAAAAGTGTAGATTTATTGCTTTATTGAAGAAGTATATCGCCGTCTTGAAATTGTAGAAGAAGGGGTTTACGCATTAAGGTTCAAATTAACACCAGAGGCTGAAAGGCTTTACTTCGAAGAGATGAACATTAGAAATGAAACGGAAGATTTTTTTGTTATTAAATTAAGGAAATTGTCGATGATGTCAATAGAGAAGCGGATTTTGTTGCAGAAATTCGCCACTTAAGGACTGATCTTGGGCTACCCCTTGAGTTCCGTGACACAATTTGTCATACGTACCCCCAATATTTCCGTGTTGCAACTGGAAGGGGCCCAGCGTTAGAGTTAACGCATTGGGATCCCAAGCTAGCTGTATCAGCAGCAGAATTATCTGCAGAGGAAAATTGCACCAGCGAACTGAGAGAAAAAGTTTTGATTATTGGTGGACCACTTAAGTTCAATAGAGTTAAGCTGCCAAAGGTTCTTAAATTTTCCAAGGGTGAAATGAGAAAGATTTGTCAGTCTAGAGATATGCCGTATATATCCCCTTATTCAGACTTTTCAGGATTGAGGCCAGGTACGCTAGAGAAGGAGAAGCATGCTTGTGGTGTGATTCATGAGATATTGAGCCTCCCTGTTGAGACTCTTGTGGATCATCTCGCTCATTTCCGAGAGGAGTTTAGATTCTCTCAGCAACCGAAGGGGATGCTGAGAAGGCACTCTGATATGTTCTATGTCTCCTTGAAAGGGGATAGAGGCTCGGTCTTCCTCAGGGAAGCATACCGTGATTCTCAATTGGTGGATAAGGATCGGTTGTTGGTTGTCAAAGAGAAATTGGTGAAGAACGAAGAGAAGGTGTTGGTCACGGTATTTCCTGATGATCCGCCACGAGAGCGCTGGTAAAAGAAGATGCAAACTTTCCTGTGCACTGAAGGTCTCAAATCCCAATCCAGAGATATCGACCCTAAAACTGTTATCATTTGCTTTGGCTGATTCTCTCACAGGAGGAACACTGCTAGCTGCTGGTCTTCAAATTGTAAGGCCAGACAATTATTCCTCAAGGATTGGGTAAACTGCTTTTTAAAGGTGGAAGGATAAATTTTGTATTATGTTTTCGATATGTATCAGTTTAGGCCTTCTGTTAATATTAATGAAACATTAGTCTTTCAGAGCTGCAGAAATCATATTATATGTGCAATGTTCTATCAATGCTTGGACAAGAAACTATACTTTTGTCTTGGTGAAATCTATTGGATTTACTGTAAATACAATATTCATTTCAGGATCTAAAAGCTAGAATGAAATTAGCTGGGGGAAAGTTCGCGAGTGATCAGGATGTCTGTGGAATTGATGATTAGGCCACAGTAGATAAATTAGTTCTATTAGCACTCTGTACTGTGATATTCCAAAGAAGGTTATTCAGTTCTCTTATGGAGTGTATTGCTGTTTCGCAATGACATTCTGAGATCATTTGATCATTATACGTTTTGAGTTGGTGGGATGTTAATACACTTGACTCTCCGAATCTTAAAAAGATTCTTCTTAGAATAAATTTTATCATTTTTGTATTGGAAGATGTCATCATTAACTGTAGCCTTTGTCAATTAGGCTTGTCTTGTAGATTTTTGTTTGATATTTGTGCTTTATTCATGATTTTCAGTATGCAACAATAGTTTTTTGCTTTTCCGTAATGATATTGTGTAATTATTTGATATCCTGGTATGGCTGGTTACATGTATCCCTTTAGTTGCCCACCTAGTATTTGCCGGACTTATTTTACTATCTGTGAAATTTCTCCATACCATATGCATATAACCATTCTGGTTTACATGCCATTGGACCTTATTGTTCTGTAGGATCCAAAAATCTTGGTTGACAAATTGGTGTAGAAATTTTGCAATAGGATATGACAGATTGTTACCAACTTGTGTAATGTTCCGTTGGATAGGGAGATTGTGGAATTGTTCTTTGCGTGGACTTGTGAAATTATAGATATGTTTGACAGGTTAAGATGCCTTTTATCTGCTTTATTCTTGTTCATTCACGTGGACTTATGAATAATTCTTTCAATTAGCACTGGCATTACTCAATAACCCCACCGACCCCAAACCAAAAAAAAATAATAAATAAATAAAAAATCCCTCCAAGGAATGCAATGACTGCCTTTTTGCACAACATATCCTTGGTGGGCTATATAAGGGCAGATAGCTGAGAGCTTGAGTAAATGAGGCCATAAGATGAGAGTGATCTTCAACTTCAAGTTTCTGGTTGTTAACTACCCCTCAGCTGCTTCCAATATTGCCACAAAAATATTCAGGCAAAACTGGGGCCTTTGTTGGGGTGTAAACAAGCTGTGACTTGCTACAATTACAAAGGCTCGCCCTATCGTCTTAACACTGGAAAGTTTTGAGGTACATGCTTGACTCCTCTCTTTACCTAAGCACGCACATCTGATGGCCTTGAAAACCTCTATTACCTAAAAATCTATTTTCAGTCGATCTATAAAGATGGCAAAAGGGTGGGACGGGGACGGAGAAGGCTTCGATATAACCCCAGCTGGCCATTCCTCAAAGTCGCCTGACAAGCATGAACGTAAAAGCCTTTTGAGTGGAAAAACTGTCCGACCACAGCTTGGTTTAACATGGTCTTCTACATATAAATAATATCAACTAATCGAGAATTTGATTGAATTTCTTTTTCCATTTCTCGGTCTGTTTAGTCTCGATAGCTTATTGATCCAACAGTTATCTTGATGTGATTTAATTTGCCTTTTTGCATTAAAATTGTATCCATGTTTAAGGTCCTGCTAAATTGTAAAAGATTAGACGGTGCGTTTCGGTTGGGGACATCAAAACGGTTAAGACCCAAAAACTATGGATATATACCTTATCCGCAGAACCGGAGAAGTTTCAACACGCTCGTTAAATGCCACAACGAAATGAGGCCCCGCGATTTTCCATTTACTGCTATTTCTTCCGAGCTTAACCGCCAAAATACGGTCACCATATCTCTCCATCAAAATAGATTCCTTTTCAAGCCAAATCACATTACTCATCCGCCAACTATTCTTGCTCCTTAGGCTTTTGTTTCTTATATGAAGCAAATGAGTTCAGAAGTTTGAGTTCAATTAAATTACTGCATGCTCAGATTATGAAAGTGGGCAAGAATTGGAACTCAGACAATGGCTAAAATTTTGATCTTGTATTACTTGGAATTTAGTGATTTTAAGTCTGCTGCAGAGATCCTTTTTTCTGATTTTTCGCGGAGTTATATCGAATGGAATTCACTTTTGGAAGAATACGACAGTTTTGGTGGATAAGTACAAGAAATTCTTCAGGTTATTAGAGAATTGCATGGTAAAGGAGTAACTTTTGATAGTAAAGTTCTTACTATAGTTTTGAAGATTTGCACAAGTACGATGGAATTTTGGCTAGGTAATCAGTTTCATGCTAGTTTTTTCAAGAAAGACTTTGATTTATGTGTGTATTTGAAGTGTGCATTGATGAGTTCTTATGGGAAATACAAGGAAGTAGAAAGTGCTAATAAAGTATTCAATGAAGTGTCAATTCTTGAACATGATCTACTGTGGAATGAGGCAGTCATGGTAAACATAAGGAACGCGAGATGGGCTAATGCCATTGACGCGTTTCGGGAAATAAAATTTTCCTCATCTAAAGCTAATGGAAGAACTATTATGAAGACGCTTCAAGCTCGTAGAAAAGTGGGAGATCTCAATGAAGTAAGCAAATTCATGGTATGTTTTAAAATCTGCATTGGAATCAGATTTGAGAGTATGCAATTCCTTGATCAGTATTTACTCAAGAAACAACAAATATGAACTAACTAGGAAAATTTTTGATTCCATGAAAGATCATGACTTATCTTCGTGGAACTCAGTGATCTCAAATTATAATGCACTTGGTTATGTGGATGATGCTTGGCATCTATTCAATAAAATGGATTCGTCCAATATACGACCGGATGTAATGAATTGGAACTCTTTTTGTCTGGCCATTTCGTTCATGGCTCATATGGAAATGTCCTGACCAGTTTGCATGAAATACAGATTGTAGGTTTCAGGCCAAATGCAAGCTCTATCAGCATTCTTCTTCAAGCAGTTACCGAGTTAGAGCTCTTGAAATATGGGAGAGAAAGTCATGGGTATATTTTAAGAAATGGGATTAACTTTGATGTGTATGTATGCACTTCACTGGTAGATATGTATGCGAAGAATGATTGTTTACACAGTACTCGGGCAGTTTTTGATAACACGAAGAACAGGAATATTGTCGCTTGGAATACACTAATATGAGGTTATTCATTAAGGGCCTTTTTGACGATGCTGAAATGTTGTTGAATCAGATGAAAGATGAAGGAGTTAAACCTGATTTAGTGACGTGGAATCGTCTGATATCTGGCTATACAATTAAGAGTCAGCGTAAGGAAGCTTTGGCTTGATTCACCAGATGAAAATTATCCTAATGTGGTTTCGTGGAGCACTTTAATATCAGATAGTTTACAGAATGAAAATTATAGGGAATCACTTGAATTTTTCATCAAATATAACAAGGCATCAGACCCAACTCTATCACCATGTCCAGCGTACTTCGAAGTTCAAACTTGTGGTGGCCTAGGTCTGTTGCAGACCGGTAAAGGGATACACTGCTTTTGTTTGAAAAATGGTTTCATCAAAGATGCATATGTGGCTACAGCACTGATTGAAACGTGCAGCAAATTAGGCAATTTAAAAAGTGCCCACGAGGTTTTCACGAAGAGTGCAAACAAAACGTTAGCATCTTGGAATAGCATGATCATGGGGTTTGCCATTTATGACCATGGGAAAGAGGCAATTTCACTTTTTCATGATATGCTTGAAGCAGGTGTCCAGCCAGATGCTATGACTTTCACAGCCCTCCTTTCTGCTTGGAAAAACTCGAGTTTAACGGAAGAAGGATGGAAGTATTACGACAGTATGAGCACGGATTATAACGTAATGCCAACAGTGGAGCACTACTCATGCATGTTGGACCTCCTTGTAAAAGCTGGTTATCTCGATGAAGCCTGGACCTGCATAAGAACAACGCCATTCAAGCCAGATGCTACCATTTTGGGTGCTCTTCAGGGATCCTGTCGAATCCACCAAAACACGGAGTATAGAGAGATTGCAGCGAGGAGACATTTCATATTAGAGCTATATAATTCTGCTAATTATGTTTTGAGGATAACCTTCTTTGCTATGCCAAATAGATGGGAGGATGTTGAACGACTTAAAAGATATGATGGCTAAAGTAGGGGTGAAAAGTGGGCCCGTTTGGAGTTGGATTCAAATTGATCATGTTCTCTCTGCAGAAGGGAAACCTCATCCAGACACAAAGGAGATATATTTCGAGCTATATCATATTGCTTTCTCAAATGAAGAAACTTGGATATGTGCCAGCCACCGGCTGTGTATATCGGGAAGCTGACTAAGCAGAAAAGAAGAATGTTTTGTTGAGTCACACAGAAATTGGCCATTACTAATGGACTGATGAAGACAGAAAGAGCTCCAATCAGGGTGATCAAGAACACGACTTTGCTCTAGTCATTCTGGAGCAAACTATGTCTTTAGTACGAGGCCGAGAAATTTTCCTCCGTGAACTTTCACCATTTTAGAGAACGGAAGTGTTCCTGCAATTATTGTTGGCAATAAGTGGTTTATTGGCTTCTCTGATTTTACTAAGTTTTCTGGAAACTTTAATACAGTTAAAAATCAGCACTTTTCCCCGTTCAAGCTGAAGAAAAATATGAAGTGTTCGGGAAAATGACAATCTTTTGATAGAAGAGAATGACACCATGTGTCTCCACCGGGTGCAGACTCCTAATTCTGAAGAGCTGAGATCAAAGAAGCAAATGGGGGGTGAATTAATCCAGAACTGTAGAATTTTTACTTTTATATTCAAAAAACTGTATGGGCTCGCGTGTAAGTGACACAAACTTTAACAGGCTCTGGCGTGTTTCTTCGCTAGCTTTGGGAGCACGCTAAATCTTCATTGAGCCGTCACATTCTCTCAACTTCGACAATACCTACAACATACAACGTCACGCGAGTCTCAGTTGACTATAATTTTGTACTTCATCTTTTTTTTTTTTTAACATGTACTTGACAGAGTTCTCTGAGTCAATACTGCGAGGCACTTACAAATGACAATGCCTTACGCAAACTACCACTATGGATGACTCTTCAAATTTAATACGTTTTACCAGAAATACCCTTTGCTACTGAACATATGCTAAACTTGCGTCTGATATATAATTTCACCACTTTGGCCAGGCCAGTTCAAACTATCGATCCTGTAATTGGCCTGATCATTACAACCTATAAATTTAAGCTTGTCTACCGGAAAAGATATTCATAAAGTCGTCAGATCAATCAAATGAAATTGCGACATTCGAACTCGGGAATTTTTAATCTGCTTCTGGAAAATTGGTTATCGCCGAGTTCCTGGTGCACTTCCCTCCCTGTCCGTACGACTTCAAATGAACCGTTATAATAAATATGAGACTCAAAAGTAATCCAGGGCCTATAAAGGCAGTGCTCAAATGCACATACACGTAACTCTTAAAAAGAAGTATCTTAAGTAGCTAAGACAAAATGCTGGAAAACAAGGCAAATAGTAGTTTACTAAAAAAGACGTATGTATAAAACAATAAAAAGGTTGTACTACTAAAGAAGTCTGCTATATGCTTCCTGCATCTAGAAGCTAGAACTACAAGGAACAAATGACTGGTGAAAGACGCCAACCATTTTGTTAAATACAAGTGAAATATTTACAGATCCATTATAACATAACACCATGCACAAAACCCGGTAAAAGGAAAAACGATGAGATCCTATTCTATTCATTGCAGCTTGCCAAAAGAACCCATATTTTTTTGGTAACTAAAAAGTGGGAATGGGCACAGTGTCGTGACAGAAAAACAAACAAGCAAAAGTAGGCAGAAAGAGCGAAAGGTCTCCACAAGATGTAAAGGCAAAAACAGCATTGCATTCAAAACTTCTGAGAACATGGAAGGGCAGACTCCCACCAATCTCTAAAATGCTTTCGCAATCCAGAATCAACGAGTTATGCACAACTGAGTACATCATCAATATCGATTGATTGGTTCAGTTTTGCCTTGCACGGCCATCCTCTCTGAGACATCAGCCAATGACTTGAGATTGCACCTGATCAAGGCCTCAACGAAGTAGCATGTCTCATCCTTCGTATTTCCCTCTGGCACATCCACCACAAACGACTCAATTACTAGCGTCCCATGTCTTCCATCTATCACCTCTGGATGGACAGTCATGATTGAAGAGTAGTTCTGCCAATTCAATAAACAACAGAAAACCGGTTGTGACTTGAGAAATACTTCTATTGAAAACAAACTCAATAAACGATAACTAAATCATTCAACGGGCATTTTTGCATATGGTGCTTAATTGTAGCTACCTTGTAAGTGACAATTTATTGGTATTTATTCTCTCATTAATTACAAAGGATGCATACTCATATAGATACACTATAATATCAAATCTCCGAACTTGTACATCATCCCTAAATATGAAATCTCAACTAATTCCATTTCTAATTATACTTTCCAACCGAAAACTAGATCACTCCCAAAAATTTTCCATTAAATTTGTGGGAGCCAAGGCTTGAGCTAAAGAATTTACTCCAAAACCAACCTCAGCCATGAGGAACACACTATCCAACTACTTTGTACACTGTTGACTTACAGAGAGCATGAAATAAAACAATAGAAAGTTAAACGAAGAAGAAGCGTATGTTAAGAATAAATATTTACATACCCTTAGTCTATGATCACCGCCGACGATCTTGACTCCAAGAATGTGCTCTTCATCATCAAGAAGTTCCAGCCTTTCGGTGCTGGTGGTAGCAGGAAGCCCGGATTTGACATTCACTTCTCTAACACTGCCAATTCCAAGGTCTCCATCAACAACACACCTGCTAACGAATGGTTTGTATTTCTGTGGCTGATCAAATTGCCTCACCAAAGACCATACCTGATCAATAAATCACACTATTAGTTAGAAAGAATAATGAAAAAAAAAAAACCAAAAAAACTAGGGAAAACCTTGGTTAGTAACCGAAAAAATAATAGTAAAATACCAACTAAGTTCCCAAAAATTGGGAAAAAAAAAAACAGAAACAATTGTCAAAAAATTCAGTAAATTGAACTAAATCTGTAACTGAATTTTAAATAGAATTCAGAACTAAAAAGAAAAAGGAAAAAAGACAGCAAAAACGCTGAGGAATCAACAAAGTCAAACAAATCAAAGGCTGATATCAGTAGAAGACACTCAAAGAGACGGAAATTATGATCGTACGGTACTCACTAGATGAGCAGGAGCTCTGATGTGCTTCACGAGAGCAGAAGTGCATTGTGTGTCTCTGGGCTCGTGCCTGTGATGCCTTCGTATGTACTGCGCCTCCATCACACCGTACGAATCAACGTTGTTCATTTTGATCAGAGAAACACACCCACACACCAAAAAAAAGGAAAAGAAAAAGAAAACTGAAAACTGGAAAAATATGTGATCTCTGTAGAACACCCGAATAAGTAAAACCTAGAGATAAGCTTTATTTTATCAGTTTCAGAGTATTTGGTCCAACCTCAGCTTTGCTAAAATCCACGGACCGACAAATATATTTTAACATTCGTCCAAACCAAAGCGTGTTTCTCGTGGGCCCATTCCCCGCTAAAATATGTTACTTATCCTCTTCATTTTTATATTTTGCACACTAGTTAATGGAAGTGAGTTCACAGAAGCAGTAATTCTTTGTCACTGAACTCGTTCTTTGTTTCCTTTTTATTATTTTAAGTAGGATATTAAATAGTGAGGATGTATTTTCATTAAAAGTCAAACTAAAATGGAATGATGTAGCATACACAATCTGGATAATATTATTTTAATTAAAGATAATTTTTGGGTATAATTACATAAATATCCTTCTAAGCAAATGTTATTTTTTAACAAACTTTTTTTTTTCTCAAGGAGAAAAAAAGCAAGCAAGCTTAAGCAATAAAGGATATTATTGGTTCTGAAAAAAAAAGAAGAAAAAAAAGAAAAGAAGAAGTGGAAAAGCCATTATGTTATTAAATTATTTCATGTTCAGTTCATGTGTGCATGTCAGAGTCTGAGATGGTGCTCTGCACTCACCTCTGTTATGGTCCACGTTCAACGCCTCCAATCCGACTGCTTGAAGTTGGGATTTTCAATTTTTCTTTTTCATTTTTTTTTTATCCAAATCAAGAATCAAGTTCCATAAACAGTGTTAAACGGTCCAAGTATCACGTTCACGATGACGATCAATCTTATGGATTTTGATTGGAACACGTAGGCAAGTATCAATTTATCATTGCATTTTTTATGATTAAATCTCCATCACTGACCGCCGACCCAAAAGAAAATAAGTCTTGTCATCATCTTGGAAATACATAATTGTAAGGGAACTGTTTCAACTTTTCAATCTTACCTAATTTTGGATAATTGGCCAAATTTTTTCAACATTTTAACTCTCTCTTTTGAACCAAACATTAAATCTGAGTACAATCAACGAAATGCAGACAGAAGAAAATGTTTTTTTTTGTTTTTTTTTTTTAATATTTGAAGATTAAAATTATTAATAAATAAATAGCATTATTTATACATAATTAATATGTTTTATTACGTTGTACAAAAATTAAACATATGTTTTATACTTATTCAATATAAAAATATCAAAAGAAATCATAAGCTTTAAGAAACAATAATGCCACAATTTGATTAAAGTAATTATAACAATTGTTAATTATTTTGAAATTTTATATTAGTTTTAAGTAATCAAAACTATCTTGTAAAAATATTAAATAAATTTTAAATATTTATTATATTTATTTATTGCATTATTAGTGAAATTCATCGATTCAACAGAGATTAGGACCCAATTCGTCATTTCAATATAGATTATGGTCATGGTCTTATTATTATTCTTATTAAATTTAGATTATGGTCCAATTCAATTGTATTTATGTTTATTTTCACCCTTTTTTTTAATTTTAATTCTATTTCTCAATCCATTCTCTAATAAATTTCACGTGTAATGGTCGGAATCCATATGTAAAAGATGAATTTACTATATCCACTTTTTATTTATTTATAATAAAAATATTATTAATATATTCTAATATTATTTTTATATGACGACAGTTATTATATATACTAAACCATTTTTCATTCTTTAGTAACTTGAGAATTAATTTTTTGTTATTTCTTGCAATATCATCTTAATTTTACTCTCTTTGAGATGGATTTCCGCAAGACTCCAATCACATGAGAGATTTATCGTTCGTAATTAAAATTATAATAACAAAAAAAAAAAACAATTAAAATTGAAAAATTGTAAAAAGAAAAAAAAATTTAAAGATGCATGTCATAACCGAATCCATTCCAAGTCCAACTTTTCCCTATTTTTTTTGTGTGGCTGCCCGGGGCGTGACGTTAAAGTAGGAACTTGTAATTTTCGTATTAATTTATATTTATCCGAGTTATACTATTTTTCTTTTTGCTTAATTTTGTCAGCACTCGAGAGTCTAGAGAGTCATTCCCTCAGGTCCGATGACAAAAAAGTTAGCCAGGTCTTGAAGTTAAAAGCGAAGAACCATCATCAGATTCATTGACAAAGACAATAATTAATTTATGATAATGCCATGTTCAATGTTCCTCAATACTCATATAACTATACATCATTAATCGTTTTATCAAAAATAAATATTATTAAATATTTTTTTATAATTTTATTTTAAAAATAAAAATAAAATAAAATTATACTGAATATATTCATAACAACTAGATAAAAAATATTTTAAAATTTTTGTCAAATATTCAATTTAAAAAATATTGATTAATTCTCAAATTCCCAACGTAATATCAAGCATAACCTGGATCTAATCCATTCAATTACAACCATACAAATGAATAAGCGTACCCTTTTTTTCTCCTTTAGAAAATTATTATAAAAAAATTGATTATAGTTTATCTAATAAAATTATGTTATTTACTGTAAATGCTCTCCCTTAATTACGAAATAGATATGCAAACAACGTGATGGTAATTCATGGAAGATCTTCTCTGAAACACGTTACGTGATGCTATGTAACCAAATTTCAATCTCCACGTTACCAGAAAGGATATTCTTTCTTTATTCTAAATAATAGTAAGAGTAATGATAACATGAGTCAATGGCAAATATAAAGTTAGGAAGAAAGATATTTATCATTTATCCTCTATGGTTTCTAAAAATGATAAATATTCTCCGACAAAATATTTATAATAAAAGTCTTTTATAATTTATTTTGAGTGACAAATATCTTCCTAATGTAAAAGAAAAAGCAACAGCAGAAGAAGAAAAAATGAAGAAACAATAACAGATTTAAAGATGGCAGATAACGAAAATCACATAAATTTAATGGCAAAGATATTTGTCATTGACAGCACATTACAAGAAAATTTTTGTTACAAATATTTTGTTAAGAGATATTTTTTGCTTTTAAAAATTATAGAAAATTTTTTTCTACAAATATTTTATTAAAAAAATATTTGTAATTTTTAGACACTATAAGAGGGTAAATATCTTTTTTCCTGTAAATTGACATGCACCTAATAATTGAAAAAAAAAAAAAGAAAAAGAAAAAGAGAACCAATATGTTAATCCTTAATACCCGCTTTTCTCCCTTTTTCTAGAAAAAAAAATTCACACTTCAGAAGGTAATTGGGTTAGCATAGCATCTCCACCGATTAAAATCACATAAAGTTCAACAAGGTTCAGATGCCTTTATTATGGATGTCCATTCGCATCAATCAATTGGCCCAAACTGATTCCTTGCAAGCGAGGCCATCGGTGCTATATGTTGCGTTAAAGCAAAACACATTATGTTCTACACCAATGCATATGGCAGTCTTTTAATGGGATAAATTAGTCCTAAAATTATGTATTTGAAAATGATTTTACCTTTTTCATCATAAACTCTTAAAATATTTTCTATGTATTTAAAATATACTTAAAATTCACTGTAGATATGTTGTGATGAATTACATGTCACAGGCTTTGGTCTTTCTCCAAAAATGAAAAGACGACGGAAAGGGAAGGAAATAATTTGAAGCGTATGGCTTTACTTTCACTTGCCACTTGAATAGGAAATGATTCGTATTGTTCAAACGAAAGGAATGGATTTCAAAACAAGCCGAATAGAAATTTCTAATATAGTCGAGCAAAAGACCATGTAGAATAGGGTATATAAATGGAAACTTGATTGGTATGAAGGGTTCATCAATTATCACTAAACCTTTGTTGATTGACATCAATTTTTATCCATTTCCACAGCCATAACGACTGACCTCAAATCTCAATAACGATACGACCATTCTTCAAAGTCACTTTATGCTGGAGACAAAAAACAAAAGCCAAATAATTTTCCAAGATTTGGGCAGGATAAAAATGAAATAATAGCACAAGGTTCTGCTTTTGCAAAAGACTAGTTGTCTGTTATGTGTATATAATGCAACAATTTTGCGTTTGTGGACCACTTAAAGTGACTACTAGCTAGAGTTTTTGTGTCTGTCTGTGGTTATCATTCACTACTCAACAACTAATTTCCAAAGAGATGTTCAAGAAACGTGTCGTGTTAATATTGGGTTTACAGAAGACCAACTTTTCGAGTTGGATAAATGCATGTTTTGATTTGTTGTTAATTTTTTTTTTTTTTTTTTTGACTGTACGAGATAAGATCTATGTTCATTCAATGTGCGGTTTAAATTCTTCGTCGGAATAATTCAAAAAGAAAAGGAGAAAAAATTATATTAGAGGTGTAATCATATTAATAGCCGATACCCACCAACAACTACAGAGAGCATCAAACAATTTGATCATGCAGCAGAATTAACAGTGGGCTTTCTATCACGGCCCAAAACTTAACCCAATCCATTAGTTTCTATCACGCGGTTGGAAAAAATCATGAAAAAGACGTGAAATTGTCCGTCCCAAAGATCGTCCCTGTTTCGGATTTCAGGTTTCAGGTTTTGCAGGTTTTGTTTGGTTGCCACGTGGTTGGAAAAACCATTTAGTTGTTACAACATCAGGGGATAATCTTTGTTAAGAAAGGGTGGCAACTGGCAAGGGTAGAGACTGACAAGAGAGATGGGCATGGGGCGAAGTCAAATCATGCGCTGCATTTCTTTTAGTGGTGTCTGGAATTGGCGTGAAACAGGAGGTGCAGATATCACCCCGGAATTACGAAATGTGTAGCCTATTCGCGTTCTGTACTTCATGCAACCACATAGTTGGCTACGTAATCACAACATCTTTATAACACTCCTCCATATTTTGGAAACATTCCAATGACATGACAAAAATACTAGTTTCGGTATTTTTCAATAGAATCCGACGCCACGCACAATAGTACGTAGTTTGATAGTTGTTAATTTCCTATTGGTTCCGATCACAAGGGCAACACTTTATTTTTATTGATCCATGCAATCGATTCAACCCACATCAGCCCTCCGCTGTAATTTTTAACTGTCACAAACTTGACATTACACTGGCTCGAGAGGAACTTTGAAGGAGTAAAGGGAAGATATAAATGGTATCTATGTCCAGCGCGAAACAATTTTTAAAGACGGTAACGCTTACGAAAACATACACGTGAATAGATTCTGTCGTCCACAATTTCTCTCGTGCGATTCTTTGATGGCTTCCACCAGGTATAGAAACAGAGATGAAGTGCATATTGAAACCAAACCAGATCTCGAGGGAGAGAAACAATTACTAATTTATTCTCACTGTATTCCTTTGAATCTTCAAAACCAAAAGTTTCACACAATAATACTAGTAGTTCTACGTTCGATCAGAATCCTTTGATTCATGTTGTAAACTTCGATGTTTATAGCGAGATCGTCTTCGTTGTTTCATTTAGCTTGTTTTCACTGATCTCCTTCGGTTCCAGCTCCTGTTCAATTCGTAATTCTGTTTGGATTCTGCGAGTGAGATACTTTTTCTTTGAATGCCAGCCGTTACCTTCATTTATAGTGATCGATTATGGAAGAATGTGAAGGTCTGCATCTTTCTCGAAGATTCAAGGTACCAAAAATGAATGCTCTTCCCTTTTTATTTTTATTTTTTTAATTTTTATCGAAGTTTTTAAAACCAACACCACCAACTTTTACAACTCATAAAAATGCTTATAAGCCTCATTTGTTACCGTTTAATCTCGACACTCAAAGATTAAAATCTCATAAAAAATTAATGCTGTTATATTATTGTCAGCGTATATATATAACAATGCCGCAGCTTTGGGATGACAGGGAAAGAGTAAACGAGTAAAATGGAAATAAATTTAGTCTATTGTTAAGTTTATAAATTTTATTAAAAAAATAAAATGTAATATAT
>JAWDEX010005650.1:0-22378 GCA_035221805.1 Trichilia hirta
GTTCTTCAACACTCTATATATACTTTTTACCAGCATAATTTTTTCACGTTTATTTTCGTTTAATAACCCTTCCTAATTTTCACAAGCAAACATATTCAATTAATTTGTAAACAATAACTCAAATTAAGTTGTCATTCTTTGTTTTAGTTCATTAATTCTCATTCACATTCATCAAAACTTATCAACAACAATAATTTATCTTCAAAAACAATATATCAATAATAATCAATATATTCGTCGAAATTAAAAAATAAACCTCAATTTATTCTTTAAATTTTCGATATGTGCCAGTAGATTGAGAGAATTTTGGAATAGATTGATGTGAAATAATAATTGAACAAAGATAAATTTTATTCTAAATATTTTTTAATTAAAGATATTTTTATCTAAAAATAAAAATGTAAGTTATTATTAATTAGAATTTTAAACAAATGATTTTGAATTCAAATTTTAAATAGTAATCAATTTTGATTATTTTCCTATATAGTTTGCTGGTTGAGTCATATTTACAACAATTTAATAGCAAAAACGCATTTATTTATTTTACAAACTATTAATAATGTCTACGGATTTGGTTATGAGTTATTTTTTTTTTGTTTTTGTTGATGTATAACGTGTCACAAAGTTTGAATTAATTCTTCTTCTAAATTCTAATGGTCCATTGAATTTCTATAAACGATATTGCACTTTAAAATAAATATTTTTAATTAAATAAACTATTTTTGAGGACTTCAGAAGAATTCTTAAATTTTACTTCATTATTTTATTTATTTATTTATTTATTTATCATTGATCGATGATAAATTTATTATTTTCGAATTATGAAAATCATATACTAATTTCAAAATCTTAGAACTACTGAAAGAGTAGAGATAACATGGCCAAATCAAAATGTTCATATACAAATTTTTAGCATTTTATTTTGAATTCTTTCATGATCTTGTAGTTAACAAATTTTGATACGATGGATTTTAGTTGTTTGACATACACCCATTAAAATTACCATCAAAATAATTTTAGGTACTCTTGTAATTTTACAGAATGAAGAGGTCAACGAATTTTAGTAAAATTGATCATTACCTTTTAGTGGTATTTCACAACGCATTTCACCACCAACACCCAGAGGCTGTAAATACGGACTTTCTAACATTTAATCAAAGGGAAAAACTTGAACCATCTGGCATCTATCTCCCTCCCGATGAAACACACAAAGAAAATTGAGAAAAATGAAGTACCTCCATTCTCTCTTTTCCTCAAGCTACAATATTCACAAACCTCCTAAATGCTTTTCTAGCACAAGGGGACATCAAGATGTTCACTCTTCCTAGTTTCATAGAACATCACAAGACCGTTTGAATTATTTTGTTAAGAAATGCATCCTCACGTCAAATAGAATTCATGAATCAATTCTAACAAAAACTGAACTATGGATAACATAATGGAAACAAAAATGGAAATTTATAAACCAAATCTTTTTTGAAAACTATAATAACAAATACCCACAAGACATGCACACATAAAAGTAAACATTTTATGTACATAACAAAGGCAATACAATACCCACATAACATTCAATGACTAGTAATAACATAGCTTCACGATTACCAAACCTCAAACTTGGTCTATTGAATTTGACATGGATCAACGATATATATAATTTCAAAACCCTTTGTCTTCAGCAGTACAAATTCTTATATATGCTTTGCAAATCCCAACAGAGAGGATACCTTTCTGATGTAGGTTCCCATGGCAATGTGTACTTCCTACATTTCATCTGGCAATATGGCAATACAAACTCTTATATGCTGAAAGGCCAGCACATAGTGAAGCACATGTGGCTTCTAATCAAATTATTAAATGCAAAGCAAAGTTCTTTTTTTTTTCTAAAAGATTATCCACTAATCTGGCACTAATTAAGTTATTACACTCTAAAACAGTTTAGAAACCTGTTATTTTGCTAGAGCTAGCACTGATAAGGTAGAGAACCTGAATCATCACCAAAGAATAAACTTGGTAACGTATGTCCGTCAGCAAGTTTCCTTAAAACGCCAATAACCAATGCTATACAAGGAATTAACGTCAAACTAGATTAAGTATAGTAAAGATGAATTTACAGGTGCTACTGACTCCCCTGCAAACATTATCCTCATCCAAACCCTTCCTCTCACCAGAAGTCAACAATACATTGATGTCATTTGTAGTGTAAAACCTACCCACAGATAAGCAATGAAAGATTATACAATCGGTCTCCCACAAATAATCAAAAGCTGGTCTACTGTCAGCAAGCAATGCGAACTGATAGCAAATCAGAATTCCAAACAAGTATTCCATTGGCTACCACCAAAAACTCCTTGCAATATCTATTTCATAAAATGACCTTCACATTTTGTGTGTGCATGTGCATGAGTAAGGTTCCCTTGACTTGAATTGAGACAAATTTTCAATCAATTAGATTCATACAAACCAATGGCTGAAAATTAGAGTCAAAAAACAGTATTTCATGCTACCAACTCAGCAATTCTATCTACTCTCTAAAGTGCATTGATCCAATAGATGAAAATTTGCATTAAGCATAATAAATATAGAGAAGTAGAATAAAATAAAAATTTTACAATTAAGAAGCCACTGGAGAGAAAACTGGGTTAAACTAGCAGAAATTTAAAAGTAAAAATTGAATGCCAGAAGTCATTATGAAACCTTTTCGTGATTTGCTGCATATGCTAATACAAGAGGACAAAGATGAATAATACCATACAGAGAAACATGCTCAAACGCAATTAATAGCCAAGTTCTTAAATCCACAATTTTACAAACTTCAATGTGTACCAAGGTGTGACACTTATATCAAAGGCATAACATCAATAAACTTGTCAATATAGACATGATCAACATAAGTGCAAGGAAACATGAATTTCAAATTATGGACTGTGATTTCTCTCTCACTAAAGGGCAGACATAAACATAGAACCCAACAGTTCACAAAGCATGGAACCCCATATATATATATATATATATCTCAAAATTTTAACACAGATTCTCAACCATTGATCTCACTTTGTCCAATGGTGTAGGGTATTGATGAGTTAATAACAATAAAAGCTATTTTTTTACTTTAAATTTACGCCATCAAGTTTACTTTAAATAAGATCAATGGTTGAAATTGTGTCAAGGTTTTAAGTTATAAGGAAGCTTAACACACAATGACAGTTTATCAAAATAAAAAAGCAACAAAATTTTGATTACATTGACCACATCCTTGTGCAGTTAATAAATAAATGCAGGAATAATAGCAATGCATTACTGCATTCTCCTTAAATCTGTCAGATGCTATTTGCTAACAAGGAAGTAAACAAAGTATCATTGCATCTCAGTAAACAGATAGAATAAGAAGAATACCGCTTTGAAAACACTAAATAAAAGATAAGGATGTTATAAAAAATCCATGAAATGAAAACTCGTCCACGTCCTAACTCCTGGCAGCTAGAAATCACTGATTGGCCTTATAACAAAAGCAGAAAGAAATCTAAATAACAATTTCAAAGATCCCAGATTCTCGGAATTGCAAAACATGTACCACAACTGAAAATTCATGGACTACAAAGTACCCGACAAGTCTCCGCAAAAGGCCACAGAAATATATACAGGTAGCACATACCAAATGCCACGGAAGTCCCCCTACAGGCACTGACAACGTAAATCTACCTGATTGTCACGAACTTGTTGGTACCATGTCTAGCCCAGTGACTCTTCAAATCAATTGGGTTAGCAAAATTATACCCTTCAGCTGCAAGTTTCTCCAATACCTTCTTAAATGCACCCTGACTCATCTTCCGTCCAGCTATTCTTGCACCCCGCCTTTTGGTGCTCATTGGCAAAGGATACATTGACACGTTTGTAGTACAACAAGCAGATTGCCAACCACCACATCCCCATCGATAACACTGCTGAGGAGTTCCAGTACAAGAGCAAACAGGAATAGGAATACTAGTAATGTCCAGATCAATCCCATTTATGACAACATCCATACTTTTCTTAGCAGGTTTCACACGTTGAACTGCAGTACTATTATTATCCTTTGGCTTCTTAGCTTTCTTTGCTTTAGGGGTTTTGGGGGTACCACTGCCTTGTCTTTTCTTTACTTGAACAACTTCAGTTTTGACAACTGGTTCTTCCACTCGAGGCGCAACTCTTTCAGGTGCCAATCTGTCATCCCTTGAAGTAGGGGGTGGTGGCTGCAACATTTGCAAGGAATGAGCTCCTGAAGTTTCTGGAAGAACCCCATAAGCAGGATTCGCAGGTAGCATGTTCAAAAACTTATCCCTTTGGCTGATCCAACTATCCCTCATGTAATTCATTGGGATAGATGCCTCGGAAACAACACAATCCCGAGGATGAAAGGCACCATTGGTACTAATCATAATGTTAGGATCCCGACCAGGGAGAAAGGCCTTGGTGTCTCGGTCTGCCATGGTCGACATGAGCTGCAGACCGAGGTGCCCTTTAAAGGATGGTTCATAGTAGCCCCAATTGCGTATGTTCAACGCATCATCATCCATGAAAGCTACATATTTTAAACAACAAAATGGAATAAGATTAACCTTCTATTACAGTTCTAACAGATCCGTCATTGAAGATGTTAGCCTCGAACTGATACAATACGAACCAATTTCAAATATAGAAAATAGAACAGAGGCTTCGAATCTAAAATACATAAGATAATGTCAAAAACTCAAGGAGATGTTTCTCAAACACGGACCCAATATGACATTAGCATTTAAAAAAACGACATTCACAAGGATCTGAAAAGTGAAACAGCTTTCAACCACACGATACATATCACTTCCACAAGGAAACGAAAATGATAATCGAAATATGTAAACTTTATGCAGAGATACAGTTTCCATTTTCTCGGATCTATCACAATTTGGAAACTTCAGATCCGAAATGACCAGAAATGGAAAACATGAGATTCCGATGGAAAAAATGGAAACTTTCATATTCAAATTCCTTGCCCATTTTCCACATTTTCCCAGGAACCAAACAGAATTCACATGAAAAACCCATCAGTAGATCTACTATTTCCAAATTTCAAAACGACAATTCAGCAAATTCGAGGTTCCTTTCAAATCTGAAACTTAAAATCGTAGATCTGGGCGGAATCATAATCCAAATTAACATTCCAAATATATATCCACGCATATAAAAACATAAATAAATAAGTATATAAGTGGCAGGTTTAATAGTACAAAGGACCCATATATTCAAATTATAGAAAGAGAGAAAGGGAGAAGGCAAGAGAAAGCGAAAGAAAGCAAGAGAGAGAAAACTTACTTTGGGGGGTTGCAAACGGCTCTTTAGGGTTTTGCCCTTCTGGAGAGAGAAAGAAGAGAGAGGAGAGAGAAACCGGAGATTTGAGAGAAGAGAGAGGAGAGAGAAATAAACCTAAGAAAGAGAAAGACAAAGGAGAGAGAAAGTCTCAACAAATGAGAGATAAATAGATATAGAATGAGAGAGACCGACAAATGTGCATCTGTCAAAACTTATCTATCTATATATAATTTATTTATTTATTTATTTAATCCAATTTTTTTAAATAATACAAAAATTAAGTAAACGAAAATCTAAAATCCATCCATCGGCATATGCTTCATCCCATGTGACTGACTAAACAACCACAATAATAATAAAAATAAAAAACAACTAATTCTTATCCATATTTCCTTTGCAATTTGAGATGCTCACTTGATTTTATTATTTTTCTTTTTTTACATTATTCACAAAAATGTTTATTTTATCTTTTGATGACATGAAATTCTAATCAACAAGTCAAATAAGACAATAGAATACTTTTCTTTTTTCTTTTTTACTTATTCTTGACTTCAGCATTTGGAATTGTAGTTTCAGTTATTATAAATTTTTCAATAAACAAATATTAAATGTCCAAAAAGGGTTATTTAGTTTTAGCAATTGAATGAATACTTCATCAATTTCAACTTGGAAGCTAATATACAACGAATAAGACAATTTTTATAGAAATCATTTTATTCCTATAAACTATAACTCATTCTCTAATTTTATTTTTTTTTTAAACCAACTTTAAGCAATGGTAAAATATTATATTCCAATATCTCAAAAAAAATATATATATATATATATATTCTATTCCAAGAGTATAGAATTCATTTTCTGAAAAAAAAATAAATAAATAAATAATAGATTTGGTTGAAGTTACTATTATCATAATATACCATACAAATATTTCTAAAGGCATCAAGATCAAAATTCCTTTACACATAATACTATATCTAACTTTTTTTAGTAAAACCATGAAGAAAAATTATCTTTAATTCCTGTTTTAGCCAAACCAATGACACGAAAATAAAAGAAAATGCATTGAAATCATAATATTAAAAAAAAAAAAAAAAAAAAGATAACAAAAGGGTCTTAAATTTTTTCCCTTCTTTAAAGGCTTTTTTGATAAAATGATGGGCATGTTTAAATGCTTTTAATATGGGCCTTCAAGATTTGGATGAAATTGTATTTAACTTAAGAAGCTTTTGGTGTTATAATAAAACGGGAAAAAATAAAAAATAAAAAAAAAAATTTGATTTCCCATGAGATTCTTAATAAAGTCAAACTTAAGCAAAGAATATAATTTTTTTTTTTCTACAAAGAGAAAAGAAATCAAAGAATCTGATAAGATATTATTTGTTAAAATTTCATGGATAAGTTATTCCATTTTTAATGGTCACTAAAAATAGTTAATTAGTTAGTTTAAAAAAGGTTGTCTTATCTAAAACCTCATCCATACATAAACAGTACTCCTTTAAACACTTTCTAAAACTTTTATATCTCTTTTTGATTTAGAATAATGTCGCTTTCAAAAAAAATAAAAATTTATTATAACTGTTTTAATCCTGTCGTCCAACACGTTATCAGTTGTCGTTTCGATTTTTGAACCACAAATGAAGCTCACAAAAAAATGGAGCCGAGTTCAAATTGCTAAGCCCACCGACGACCATATCTTAACATAACAAAAAAAAAAAAAAAAAAAAAAATCTGAAAAAAATAATTAAATATATAACATATCGGTGTAAAGAGATTTTACAAATTAAGACAATGTATGTAGAAGTCTTTTTATAAAAGTAATATACGAATAAAATTTGTATAATTTCTCAAACTTTCTCTCTCTCGTCTACTTCTTTCGATTGCACTATAGTCACGCTCGTTTGCAAAAGAAATAAAAGTATATAAAAATGCATTTAACATGACATTTATCTAAAGATCATAAAAATAGTTAACATATAAATTCTTTTTAATTTTTTATATAAATAATCATAAGTATTATACTAATTTATCAACAAAAAACAACACATGTTTTTTTTACTTTGTATAAAATCTAACAAAAAATTTTTCTCTTACCTCCAAAAATATCAATACACTAATTTATTAAAAATGGCTCCGATTACTTAATTTGAAAACTTAGAATACATATGATTTTACTAAACTATTTTTCTTATTTTTTATATTTAAAAAATAATTAAAATACTTCTTAAAAAATAAAAGAATCATAAAAATATTTTTTCAATCTTTTGTCTTTATTTCTCTCTTTATTTTATTTTATTTTCTCTTACCAAAAGCTTGAAAAATCATACTTTCTTATTCTTTTTTACATCCCCCCGTAAGCTTGTAAAGGAAGAAGGAAAAACCATTCCAATTCCATTCAAATCACCCACGCACATACTACTTTTCTTTCTTTTCATTAGTTTAAATTTTTCATTAATTAAAAAAAAGAAATAAAAATTAATCATGCCACATATCACACATATAAGCATAAAATCCAAAAATTAATTCAAATCCATTAATCTTATATTAATGGATAATATCAAATATTAATCAAATTAACAATATATATATTAATCATATTACGCTATATATATTATAAAATAACAGAGAGAATTGTGTGTGTATTAACATTTATAATATTATATATATATATATATATATATATATATATGTTAGATATTTATTTTTCAATCTAATTATTTAATTAAATTAAACAATTAATCTTAATCCTTCATTCAATTAAAATTAGATGGATAAGATTAAAGAAAAATATAACATATGATAAAATTATATTATGTTACTTATTATTTTAGGATTTAATATAATTAAATAATATTTATTTAATTATTAATCAATAAATAATTTTATTTATTAATTTTATTATATCCTAATATATATTTTTTAAGTTTTTATATATTAATAAATTATTATTATGATATATTAATAAATTAAAATATTTTTCGAGTATACAAGTAGTAACGCATCATTGTCAATAAATTTATTTTGTGCTTTAAAAAATTAAAATACTATTCAATCAATATATCGAATCGTATTTATTTTTGTTATTGCAAAAATATTATAACTATAATTAATAATAATTGACTATTATGTGTAACCCACTGAGTTCACCATGAGCTGGACATAAGTATATGCAAACCATTCACATTACTTTAATACAACTCATTGTAATCAAAATTCTTAATGATCATGAGCGACTTCTAGTAGGATATTCTGACCCCCATACATAAAGAATAATGATTTCATATGAACACATATAATCATATGTTCATATAATAGAGTTTCTCTACTATCGACTCTCGATTGAGTGGGGTCATGGACTCGTTAAATTTCTAACTCAATTATAAGATCAGGAATTTATATCATATATGAGATCTGTTTATTCAAAAATTTATTTTCGAATATACGTACTTTAACCAAAGATTTAATTTTTGTATATGGTAATCTTACTTAAGATCTCAAACTTAAATATCTAAGCCACTAAATTCCATCTTGATCATTATCTGTCCTCATATAAAAAGAACACATTATCATTAAATTTCTTTAATCAAGCGTGACTAGTCCGATGCTATATAAATAAGTAAACAAGGTGCATCAATATAGAGAGCAGTCATGATATCTCAGGTTAAAGACTAGTGGTACACTAGTACGGCTGTGCTTCGCATTATTGACTGTGGGTAATCACCCATTTAATTTGTCAAATTGGTCATATTCAATAATACATTTACAAATATATTATCCATGTTTATGTTCTTGTAACATAAGACTCGTTACCTAATTATTAATATCAAATACTAATTAGTGGCAGTAACAAAATATGCCATTTATGCAATGTCATGATTCTTAATGACATTACCTCAACTAGAAACTTATTTAAATGTATTTAAATTATAAACTCTATACTCATATCAATAATTTATTGTAGATAGAGTCTTAACACATAATATATCATGAAATCTCATTATGCGTTAATTATAAGAGTAATAAAATTAACAACTAAACATATGCAAAATAATATAAATGCCATTTGTAAATAATTATAAACAGCTTTACAACTAAATACAAAATACATATATATACTATTAAGAAAAATCTTAAAACTATATGATACGATTGATCCTAGAATATATTATCAATAAACTCCTACTTGCACTAGAATTAATTACGATGGTATTCTATATCCATCTTTATAAGATGGTTATTCAGTTGCTGTTGTGTTATAGACTTAGTCAATGGATCTATTATGTTATCGCTGTAGAATATTTTGTATGATCTACTATGTATCAACAATAAACTCTTTGATCAAGTAAAATTTATGCTGAATATGTTAGACTTCTAGTGAGACATTGGTTTCTTTGTCTATCCAATAACTTTGGTATTATCACAGTTTAATGATACAAGACCATTTATATAAAAGACCATATCGATTTTACTCTAAAACTTATGAATCTAGACAGTCTCTTTTGTAGCTTTATAAGTAATGACATATTTAACTTTTATAGTAGAGTTAGTTGTAACAATCAATTTAAAACTCTTTAAACTAACAGTACCTCTATTATAGATAAAAATAAATACAGACATAAACTCTTTATCATCTACATCTTATTAGAATTTTAAATCTGTATAACCTTTGATTTTTAACTCATATTTACCATGTGTCAACAGTAAATCCTTAGCTTTTTGTAAGTATTTAAGAATTCTTTTAATCACAATTCAATGTTATTCTCTAAGATTTGTCCGATATCTATATATTATGCTCATAGCACACACTATATTAGATCTCATACATTGTATAGCGTACAAAAGAGTACTTATTACTAAAGTATAAAGAATCCTCTTTATACGCTGTCTCTCTCAATTATAGTCTTAGGTTTCATTTCTATTAAGAGATGATTATCATAACTACAAGGTAAACAACCATTCTTAGAGTCATCTATATTAAGTATTTTTCAGTATTTATCTATATATTTTATCTGAGAAAGACTTATTATTTATTTCACTCTATCTCTATAAAGACAAATATCCAAACTATATGTTATTTCTCTTAGATCTTTTATGAAAACTATATTATAGTGTATGGTATATAAGGAGGAAATAACTTAGATATATTATCATTTACTTTAAAAAAATTTAAAAATTCAGTACTCAGGTATTCTCTATCATGATTAGATCGTACAATTTTAATACTCTTTTTTGTTTATTTCTCTACTTCAGTTTTGAACTTCTTGAACTTTTTAAATTATTCAAATTAATTCTTCGATAAGTACACATAACCATACTATGATCATTCATCAGTAGCAATTTTCAAATATGAGAAATCTTTTATGGTATTTTGCTAAATGGAGCACATACATTAATATGTATAAATTTAAGATTTTATTAGCTTTGTTTCCTTTATTAATAAATGATAATTTAATTATCTTTTCTTAAAAATAGGATTCACAAGTTGGATAAAATTTAGAACTTAATGGACTTTTAAGTCTATTAACATCCATCTTTATAATCCATTTGTCTTTAATATAACCTAATTCATTATATGAAGTTAATTTTGAATTAATTTTATTTCTAAATTGATTTTTATTGATGATGTATGTCATGCTAATTTCATTAGTCTCAAGAATATACGAATCATTTATATCCAGACCAATTCTAACTAATTTATTTCATAAATAAATAAATATATACATCTATCATAAGTAAAAGTATAACTATGTTTACGAATTTGATTAATGGACAAAATATTTTGTTGACTGTATTAAAATATATAATTTTGTACAATACAAAAATATGGCCTGATAGTCAAATAAGTTTGTAGATTCCTGAATATGTGGCAATAATAATTACTCTAATTATCATATTTAATGTCGTTGTATCATTCTGCAATAATAATTTACTATGAAGGTACTATAACGGCATATAAATATGTGAGATGGCATCTTAATCAATAATTTAGGGATATTAATCTAAAATAATATTAAATTTAATTTCAATAATAGAACTAGAAAGTATACCAGATGCTCTCCTCCATCTCAAAATCATTTAGTAAAGAGAATAATTTATTCTCTAATAACTAAACTTCTTATAATGATGATACTCATTATCAGTTTGACTTATGACAATCTACTTGTCATATCTTTTTTATTTATTTTTTTATAAGAAGAAACAATGGCAAGAACAGTTTTTTTCCTTGTTTTTTAATGTTCTTTCATAAAAAAAAATAAATTTTTTTCATAAATTAAGAGAATGCTCTAACTTGTTCATATTATAAATCATAACAAACTGATTAAAGCTACTTAAGAGTGATAGAAGGATCAAATATATCTGTAACACAAAGTCTATAAAAAACCCAAAGGTGTCAAGTTGTTTTATCAGGTTATTTATCTTCATAAGATGGTACTCCGATATTACTTCCGAACTCAGTTTTATGATAAACTAGCCAATAAACAACTTATAACACCTGATTTTAGAATTTTTCTCAAATATTCTCGACATAGAGAGATGAATATCTAAGACATCTTTTATGTTCACGTGCCGCGCCTTTACGTCATCACTCATAGATACCAGCATAGATAATCTTACATTATGATTATCATACCTCCATTTCTAAAAAATCTCTCTCTTTTGATAAGGTATCATTAAACAAGATCTTTAGACATTAGTCAGCTAATCATATAACTATTTTTCATAAATTAAAACTATTTTAAAATTTCTTTACCAGTCTTTAAAATTAGATCCAGTGTATTTATGAGTATCGAGAATTATATAATAACGGATAAAAATCTATCATATGGGCATCACTTGATCAAATTTTAGAGAATATCGATTTGCAAAAAATTAGATACATCGATATGTATACGAGTGTATATATATCAATTTATTCAGTTTTAGACTTTAAAACAAATATAACTCCCACTACTCTATTTAAGACAGTACTATCTTAATTAATATAATTAAAATTGTATTATATATTTTAGTCAGTGATCAAATTCTTATCAAACTTATAAAATTTTACCTGACAGTTATTGGTAATATGAGCTCAATAAGTCAAAAACACATTTTTATTTTTAATTTATTACAAAATATGATCAAATAACCTCTAAATTTTGATACCTCACTTGATAGTTATTGGTGTTTTAACCTAATTAGGTTAGACCTAATGCATTTTCATAAATAAAAATATAATTAGACCCCTCATCTGATAATTATTAGAAATCTAATACACCTTATAAAGAAATAGATCAAATAGATTATGACTCCTTATGAGGGTTCTCACCTAATAATTATTGGGTTATCCTATCAAAATGCATATAACCTACTAACTGCATTAGAAAGTATAAGCCTAATATTTTATTAAGAGAGATTTTTATTTTTATTTTATTTTTATTTCAGCAATAGAATTTAAATTTTATATCATTTTAACAATTAAAAGATATCTAGTTTAAATTTTTATCAATTATTTAAAGATCAAATCATTTTAATAGACTAATAATTAATCTATTAGAAGATAAATAAAGTAGCAGTTAATTTATTATCTATTGTATTGATATATGCTTATTATTTATTTTCACTAGAATTCTATTAATTCTAGTATAATTAAAATTATTTAAAATTATTATTTCAAGTAATTTTAATTCTGAGTAACTCTTTCTATTCAATTAGAATAACTTTGAGTCTAAAAATATAATTTTAATAAATTTAATTTTTTAATAATAAAAAATACTAATTTAATTAGTATAAATGAGATTTATGACTTGGTAAATTATTAATAATAATTATTAATAATATTAAAAAGAATTTTAAAATTTTCAAAATCTTGCATTTAGGTCTCTAAGGGGCAAATTAAAAAAATACCTTTTGTAATCAAATTTAGTTGTTGTGTTATTGAATATGAAAAAATAGAAAACTCGATGATTAAGATCAAAATTACTTTAAAAATTAAGCCGGGATGCATTTGAACGGTCGAAAAATGTTTGCAATAGAAAAAATAGAGAGAGGCGGGCATCGGGCTAGCAATACATGCGAGTAGCATGCAATGCATGTTAGTATTTTATGCCCTAAAATTATTCATATTATATTGAGTTACTGTAACATGTGTACTATACACATATTTTATTAATAAAAAATTATTTTAATTCATATATGTATGATATTTCTTCTATCCAATCATATTAGTCATAAAATATACATGTGAATCATTTAAGATAATTGGATTATCTAAATTATTTCCTACAGACGCAATATCAACTGAGCATTAATATTATATAGTAGGCACACTAAATATTTTTGATGAATATTATGAGATGATATTAGTGCGAGTGATATGATAGTCATATCATTAGGACATTAATATAGAATAATAGTTAAAAAATTATTATTTGATCGTAACCAAAGTTATGATGAGTTACATAAATGTATGATGTCAATGATTCATTATTGAATTATATGGGTGTGTTAACTACTCCTCAAACCGTAGATATCATGATTGTCAATTGGTATAGATACACATAATTTATATGGTGTATAAATACGAGACTAATTATGTCTTGTACACAAAAGCCAGTTTGATCATGTGTTATTTATATCGAGAAATAAATAACTATTAGAAGAAATTTATTGACTCGATATAATAAATTTTAAGGTATCGTTGACTCGATCCAGATTTGAGTTTTCAGTCAGATATTAGTAAATGAGTAAAATCTAAGCATAAATATCTTATGAAGAGTTTGTAATGATATATTCAGCTCGTATTGACTAATTATTCAAATAAAATTAAATTTAGAGTTTTGACATTCATGAATCTTAATTTAATTGGGATTAGATGAATGAAAGGAGATTATTTACACAAAACCTATAATTAAGAATAAAGGTTCGATGGAGATTTTTTTATTATGAATTAGGGGCTATAACACATTACTAGATATCAACCATAGTCGTTAAGCATTCGAATGATTTAAAATGAGGTCAATGAGATTAATTTCACCTCACAAGTAACATTATAGTGAACCTGAGAGATCACAACATAAACTTGAGATTATCTTTGTTATAAGAAAAAAGATAATATCCGCAAGAAAGCTAGCACTCTCAAAAATATTATTTGACCAAAAGTTGTAAATAGTTTACTAGTTAAATAGTTTAATGAAAAGAGAGCTTGACTAATTGACCTTATTGTAATTTAAAGTAAATCGCAGTATTTCATAAATATTTAGATATTTAAATAGAATTCAGAATTAATTTATAATTTTTAAAAATTGAGGAGCTTGAATAATATTTTATAATTAAGTCCTGAATGATAGTTTTAAGTAAGGACTTAAATGATTTTTACAGTTAGGGAGCTTTAATAATATTTTACTTAAAATTATAAAAAGAAGCAGAACGTAGTCTACTTCATTCATTCAGTTTCAGCTCCTCTTCTACTTTCTCTTCATTTTTTGTTTTACAGTGGTCAAATAATAAGAAATCAAAGGCGTTTGATTTTTTAGAGGCATCACATTATTAGTATTGCTCTTCATCAGTTAATCACTAAAGGTTAGTTATTATAAAAATAAATTTGTTTAATTTATAGCAAATTCATATACTGCTTAATACCCTCTACTTGCTATTTTCGCTATATTTTATGGTTTTGCGTGCATTTAGCACATATAACAGTGCACACGAGCGCTGCCTGGATGCCACGCATAGCGCACCCACCGAGTAAAGTCCCCTTTGCTTGCTCTTTTATGCCATTTAACACCATTTTTCTCAAGTTTCTCCACTTTTCTTAAAATAAATCACTACCAAAATATCTCTCACACATTCATGTGTATTCATTAATATGTTAAACACAATTAAACATGTCCATAATCCTGCTAAATAATGTAATCAACTTTAAACACACAAAATTTCTAAAATCAAACATTATGGACATAGTGCATACTTATGCACAATTCATTCAAATTCAATGTACAAAATATGTTAAAACACATCCATTACACACTATATATGTCAATATATATTAATCCATATTAATCTATATTAAACATGAATTTTCACTCATGATTTATATAACCCTAATTCAACAATTTGAAAAACCATATTGCTATCATTATAACAATATGGCATTACACTTATATAATCAATAAAATTCAACCAACCAAGCCACAATCAAGTCTCTAATCAACATATATTCAATATTAAACATTGATAAATATAAAAAGCTTGCATTCTAACTAAAATCTTAGCTTTGATATCACTTTAAAGATGTATTTAGTATGGTATCATGTAGGAATCATAAAAATAGTTAACATATATAAATTTTTTTAATTTTTTATCTAAGCAACATAGGTATTGTGCTAATTTATCAATATAAATACAACCCATACCTTTTTTGCTTTGTATAAAATCCAACAAAAAGCCTCTCTCTTGCCTCTAAAGGTGTTCACATACTAAAACACATATGGCTTCATCAAAATATATTTTTTGTTTTTTACATTTAGAAAATAATTAAAATACTTCTTAGAAGACAAGAGAATTATAAAAATATTTTTGCAATCTCTCGTCTCCATTTTTCTCTTTATTTTATTTTGTTTTCTCTTATGAAAAGCTTGAAAAATCAAGCTTTTTTATCTTTTTCACATCCCCTATAAGCTTACAAAGGATGAAGAAGGAAAAACAATTCCATTCAAATCATCCACTGTGCATACCACTTTTTTCCTTTTTGTTGGTTTAAATTTTTTATTAATTAAAGAAAAGAAATGAAAATTAATCATGTCACATGTCACACATATATGCATAGAATCCAAAAATTAATTCAAATTCATTAATCTTATATTAATGAATAATATCAAATATTAATCAAATTAATAATATCTACATTAATCATATTAATCTATATATATTATAAAATAAAGAGAGAGAATTGCATATATGTATTTATAAGTTTGACTTTTTTAAACTTAATTAAAATAAATAAATATATATATTATATATTTATTTTTTTAATTATTTAATCAAATTAAAAAATTAATCTTAGTCCCTCATTTAATTAAAATTGGATATGATACATGGCAAAATCATATTATGCCACTTATTATAGTGGGATTTAATGATGTAATTAAATAATATTTATTTAATAATTAATCAATAAATAACTTTATTTATTAATCCCATTATATCTTAATATATATTTTCTAAGTCTCCATATATCAATAAATTATATTTATAATATATTAATTAATTAAAATATTTTTTAAGCATACAGGTGCTAACACATCATTGTCAAAAAATATATTCTTTATTTTAAAAAATTAAAATACTATATGATCAATATATCGAATCGTATTTATTTTTGTTATTATGAAAATATTATAATTATAATCAACAATAATTGATTATTGTGTGTGATCTCCTGAGTTTACTGTGCGTTAAATACGAGTATATGGGAATCATTCGTATTACTTTGATACAACTTATTATAATCGAAATTTTCAATAATTATGAATGACCTTTAGTAAAATATCATGACCTCAAACACGAAGAATAATATTCCATATGAATTCATAGAGTAGTACATTCATGTAATATAGTCCTTTTACTGTCAACTTCTAATTGAGTGTGGGTCATGAACTCGTCAAACTCTTAACTCAATCATAAGATCAAGAATTCATATCATATACGAGATCTGCTTATTCAAAAATTTATTTTCAAATATACATACTTTGGCCAAAGATTTAATTCCTATGTATGACAATTCTACCTAGGATCTCAAGCTCAAATATCTAAACTAGTAAATTTTATCTTGATCATCACCTTTTATTATATAATAAGAATATATTGCCATCAAGCTTCTTTCACTAGGTGTAGCTAGCTCGATATAATATATATAAGCAAACGATGTGTCTTAGTATAGTGAGTAGTCATGATATTTCAGGTTAAAGAATTAGTAGTACATTAGTACAATTGTGTAACGTATCATTGACTGTGAATAATCACTCATGTGATTTATTATTTTTGATCACGTTCAGTAATACGTTCACAAACATATTATTCATGTTTATACTCTTGTGATATGAGACTCGTTACGTAGCTATTAGTATCAAATACTAAGTAGTGACTACAACAAAACATACTAGTTATGCAATGTTATGTTTTTAATGATATCACCTCAATTGAAAACTTATTTGGATGTGTTTAAATTATATACTCTATATTTATATCAACGACTTATTGTAAATAGAGTATTAACACATAATATATTATAAGATCTTATTTTACATTAATCATAAAAGTAATAAAATTAGTAATTAAATATATGTAAAATGATATAAATGCCATTTGTAAATAATTATAAATAACTTTACAACTAAATATAAAATACGTATATATACTATTAAGAAAAATCTCAAACTTATATAATATGATTGATTCTGGGACATATTTTCAACAGTATATGTAAACATATTATATATATTTTTTTTTTATTTAATAAACCTTCTCACAATTAAAAAAAAAAAATGTAACGTCTATGTGGGGAGGTTTGGTGGCACCATCTTACTTCACGTACAAACAGACATTCAATTTAATATCTCTTTAAGATAGCTTCAAGGTGTCGAGGGCAATTCAATTTACAAATCTCATATGTATTTCCACTGCTAGAGATCTAATCAATTGAATAATTTCTTAAGAAGAAAGAAATTTTTTAGCTATTTTTATAAATAATCCATTGTAATACAATTTGATGGAATTCGCAGTATAAAATAAGCTTTAAAAAATTAATTTTCTTAAAAATATGTTCATAGTGCTATATTGTTCTAATGGTTACCATCTTTAATCTTCAAGCGAACCCTTTCATCCGACTTTAAGCTTTTCAATTATAGCATTTATAAGATCATTATTTTAACCTTATTTTTCAAATAAAATCAATTGCATAAAATTAGGACAAACCATAAGCTGTACCATTTAAGTTTTATTATTTAAAACAATTAATATAATATGAATAAGTCAAACAACAAGCATGGAATATATAATTGAAAAACCCTTTATTTTCCCAGAGTAGTTGGCCAGGAAGTGTTGCGTTTATCTCTGCCCCTTTTTAATTTAGGAAAAGAAAAAGAACAAATGAACGTCCAGCCGACGACCATAGAATTTGAGGGAGCATAAAATGATTTAAATGGTCAATGCATGATCGAGTAAAAATTCAAAAAATGAACGTCATGTCATATATATAGCCTCGATAGATTTGCATGGGAGATAATTTTGAAACAAACCATGCAAATAGTGAGCTATCCCGTAATCTCAATGTAAGTAAAGGAATTACAGCAATAAGTCAAAGTTTAATAAATAATATATTAAAAAAGAAACACAAAAAAACGAATTTTATAAATAATATATTAAATAAGAAATACAAAAAAAACGAATTTACTATTAAATTGTACTATAAAATAAAAAATCTTACAAAAAATTGATTGAAAAAATTGATTATAAAGACTTATGGTATAATTATAATGTCTTGAAACTATATTTTTTTCTCTTTTTTCATTGTTTGAAGGACGATAAAAATTGTTAATCAAAATTCAACAATCAATTTTTTCAAATTGAAGTAATTACAAATTATAAATTAAGTAAAATACAGTAATTAATTTTATATTTTTATTGTATTTTTCTGTCTTTTTATAAATAAAATTATGATTTGAAATTTGTAAAATTGTAATTTTTTTCAATAAATACAACCCTCAATTAATTATTATCTGACAGATACAATCTTTAAATAATTTATATATAAATTATAATAAATAAATGAATAAATTATATATTTAGACATATAAATTGCAAAATTGAGCTCGATCTCTAAGGCCCATTTTTTACATTTAATATACATATATAAATAAGTGAATTTAGAACTTCCACAAAATCTATTTTATTAGTTATTTAAATTCACATCTATTGTTTTTAGGAAAGTTCTTTAATTTTAACGTGAGATCTGAGTTTTTCTATTCAAATGCTTAAACTTACCAACAATAAGTCGATCGATATGACATTCCTCTAAAATTTTATTTCTTGCCACTAAGTGTGTGACCTTTTTAAGCTAGTGTATCTGTGGCTTCTTTCTTCATTAGCTAACTTCCATGAAAGGTTTCTTTCTTCATTTTTGGTTTCTTCTTCTTCTTCTTCTTCAATCTGAATTAATGTCGAATTTCGACAGCAAGAAGAGGAAAAGAGGAGAGCCGTTCAAGAGACATTTGGTGATAATGGGCATCTAGTTGAGTTTGATGGAGTATTTCGGAATACTGTAAAAGCGCTTGTTGAATTCGGATAATTAGAGGGAAATTTTATGCAATGGAACGACTAGTAGGTAGTTTCAACTTCAAGTCCACCGTATCGTCCTTTTAATATATTGTTGTTTGTTGTCCAGAAATCTGTCAGGGTGTCTCTCGATAATCAATGCAAGCAATGCCGCTATGTTGGTGATGTCTTAATTCTTTAATGTTGGTTCCCTTGATTATTGTATTAATGCTGCATGGATATATAAAATCAATTCATTGTCATTTTAGTTTAGCAGAAGTTTGTTCATGAGTCAAGAAAGATATTCATAAATATAAATGCTCCGATAACAATTTTGCAACACTTCGTCATTTTTTTGTGTAATTTAATGTTTGAGGTGCGTGTCGTATCTAGATTTTTCAAGGATTTTGTGCACTATTAATACACGTAGAGGTTTTTTCAGTTTTCTGTCAACAAAAGAAATAGAGGTGTTAAATAAATTGGGCCAATTAATCTGGGCGATAGGCCTGCTCCATTTTTGTTACAAGCCCTGCTCGTCAAATAGATTGGCGAAAGTTCAAAATTATTAAAAAAACATTCCCACTTAATGTAACCGTCCCAATGCTGTTGAATCATGATGTTATTTCCAATGAAATTGGCTAACAAACATATTATTTACGTTATTTTCCATGCAAAATTTTTGTGCAATATAATTTCTGTGTTCATGTTGGAATCCAGAATTAGATCATCTACTTTAGTTGGGTGAGCATTCAGTAGACAGTAATTTTTAATTATATTTATCATATTAGGCATATACAATATGTTGATAGATATAGATATATGGTGTTTAATTATCTCTCACAAGTTTAGTTATTGAATCATAGCTCAGGCTGGCTGATCATATGGTTTGTAATAAGAAGTATCACTTTATTTTGCCCTCCAAGAACATGGTGGATGCTTATAATTTAAACAGCCAAGAAAAAAAAGATGATGATTCCGGTAAGTCGTCGAATTTAATGGAACTCCGGGGCCATTCCATGCATGGTGTTTTTGACTCAAATGGGGTCGGGCATTTTCGGTGTGTCAATGGTGTTGAAAATGGTTCTGATTTGACTGGACATCATATCATGGAATTTGGTGATCGTTTGTGCTCTGGATTGAGAGCAAGGTTAGCCTTCAAGCGTTCGCCTATGAGTACTATAAGACACAGCAAATAGAAACTAATATTGTGTCTTATCATTATGTTATGTTCATGATAAGATTGATGACAATTTCTAACCATTTGCTTGGCAGGAAAGTGAGTGAGTTTGACGTTTCAAGGGAGCAAGGCGTGGTATTGAGCCTCTTCACGCAGGACCCTACAGCCAGCCATGGTTTGGTAGTTGGGGCAACAAATTTGGGCGTGGGAGCTTCGGTGTCGCTCAGCTTATGCACCAAAAGGCGATTGAAGCAATCCAATCAATGCCCTTATATTTACTTCTCCATCATCTTGCCCATTCCAACCAAGAAATACCACTCATTTTCACAAGATATCGGACTTTCGATAAACTATTCTTTGACTCCACTTGGGGATCTTTTCCATTCTTGTTAGAGCTCAAATCCGGACTTCTAAAAGAAAACTGTAACACTGGTTCCTACAATTGAAGAATCCTGGCTGAAACTAATGTAGAAAATCTGTCAAGAGAGTTGAAATGGAGGCCCGAGTGATTGTTGAAGCACTGAAAAGAGCGGAATCCAGGTGGGTTTCCGGGCAAGAAGTTACAGATGTTGCTCGAGCTTATATTGGCGATACAGGATTGCTGGTTTCGTGCTAAAATCACTTGGAAACCGCATTGTGGGAAAGTATTTGGTTCGCTATAGCTTGAATCCTGTGACACTAGTCCTGGAATATTGCTTGGAAGACATTTCAAACACTTCTCCTGACCAGGATTTGGTACTCAATAATTCGAAAACAACGGCTAGTTACAGGATTTCAGGGACTCAATTGATAATTCTTGACACAAAACACCTTGTTAAAGAATATTGTGAAGAGCTTTCTGCTAACAAAATTGAAATGGGCCTGGAAAAAACCTACAGCCGTCTTGCACAGTTGTATTAAGATAAAATAAAATTAGCAATGAAAGGGTGAAAAATAATGCATTCATGCAACCTACGAATGTGTCACAATAAAGAACAATGCTACGTTTGATAAGCTTAAGCTAGAAGTTGAAAGGAACTTTAGAGAATTGTACTGGGGATTAAGGAATTTTGTCATAAAATAAATTTTGAACTTGAACGCCAAGGGAAAGGATTTGGTTTCGTTGAAGTTGGAAGAAAAATTGTTTTTGAAGGAAGCACCTAAAAGAGGAATTGCTTATGGATAGATCTATGAAAATGGTATGAAAACCTGTGTTGTTGGTGTAAGAGTTAGTGTTATTATTTACTCTTTTAAAAGCTTGTGATATAATATTATAATTTTTAATTTAATAAAATTTTATTTCACATATAATTAGAGCTTTTATTATTAAGCCCTTATTTATAAGCATATGATTTATATGCTAAGTAATTACATGTTAATACAGAAAAATATAAATCACTAATTTTTTATTAAATAAAAGATAGTTTGTAGTTATTTATAAATCAAGCATTTCATAATATAAAACAATAACTTTCTATTTCTAAAGGAAATGGTTTACCTTAATTACTGAAGTAGGGATTTTGAGTAGAAAATTAGTATATATGTTTTACATTAAACCCACCTGTGGTTAGCCCCATTGGTAGGAATGAGCTCTGGACTGTG
>JAWDEX010005650.1:22388-35891 GCA_035221805.1 Trichilia hirta
AAAAAAAAAAAAAAAAAAAAAAAAAAAAAAGTTTTACATTAAACTAAACTATGGTCAATCAAGATTTAGTAAAATAAATGTTATTCATTTTAATTCTCATAAATATAAATAGACTTAATAGAGCAAGTAATAAACTTATATTTGTATATTATATTTTTTGAGTTATCAAAACTTAAAACTAATATTATGATTTTATGAATAATCAAACATATATTTACAATATAGAATTTATTAATACGATATTTTCTTAAGTTGTTTGCGGTACTTGATCATTTAAATATGTAATTACAGTCCATTTAATAAATTGTTTACTGAACAATAATATTTATTTATAAATATAAAAATATTTAAATTCTCATTCAGTGACTTAAAACACAAATAATTAAAAAGAGAAAATATTTACAATGGGTCTAACTTTAATTACGTTCATTAAATAGAGAATCAATTAGCGGTTATTATTAGTTTAAGACCAAACCCAAATGTAATTAAAAGAATTTTAATTAAATGAACTCTTATTTTATTAACATATGTGAATAAAGTGTAATTATAGATTTTTAGTGATACACTTCTAGTTAACTTAGAAAATTAAATAGGTTATGAGATCAATAGAGTTAGAATTCTTTTCTATTGGAGTTAGAAAACTCATTGGTCTACAGTCCCTTTGCTAATTCATTTAAATAACTCTAGCAAGAGTTTATAAAAGATGGAATAATGTAAAGAAGATGGTAATTTCTTTTCGAGAAAGATCAGAGAAAAAAAATAACTACTCGCTTGAAGGTTTTGAGAATAATAAAAAAGGTTGTAGTCATTTTATTAATTTTGTACTTAGATAACCTTTTAATTCTATGCATATAACAAATAAAAATGAATTTTTTTGCTGTAATTTTTCTTTTTGTTAAAATCAGTTTTCGAACAGTTGATATTCTTTATGGAGCTGAAGAAGATTATGATGAAAGAATCATTTGTGGTGTGTTAGAAATCCTAAAGATGAAGAAATTCCACGTATATTTCTTTGCAATCGATGTGAGAGCGAGATAGATCACCTATCTTCTTTATCATAGCTAGTCAAATGAGGTTTTAAACCTTATAATTAGACAGTTTAAATTTCCTGAGCAAGTATGAAATCAAATTGGAAGCAGATAGTATAAAATGTACTCTTTATATAACAAATCTTATGAGATATGTGTGAAGTACATGCTATATCGCCGGGCTAGAAATCGTTGGCTATATATGCTTGCTACATCTTTCCCAAGGAATGATGAAGTCTTTTGGGACTCTAAAAGCTCAAATATGCAAATTTAGGCTTAAAGAGGACAACGTTTTAATGTGTAGGAACATGTCGTTGCAAACTGTATTCGAGATGGACCTACAATGTAATGTGGATAAAAATGTTTATAGTTTGGGCAAAAAATAGCGCACATGAGATTGATTATAACACAGTACTCTTTTAAGTCATGCGTTTTTTTTCTCGGTTCCTTTTTCCTTTTTTTTTTTTTTTTTTTTCCTTTTTCAAATTAAACATAACTTTATTATAATAATAGGATTTTTTCCCCATTTTTTACTGATTAATGTCAATCAAATATAGCCTAAGTATAATATTATCCGCAAACAAATATCAATTTATTATTATTAGTACTCCTTTTTTTTTTTAAAGAAAGAATACCTTATGCCTCCCCCATATAATGAATATTCCTGTTCATTAATATATCCTATAAAAAATGATACCAGCTTTGGAGAAATATACTCCAAGTTTCCAACCATTTCCTTATCCCTCCAAGAAATGTTTGTGGTTTAGATGAAATTTAAAGCGTTAAAATATGTTTTAAAATTTTATTTTCAATATTTGAAAAAAAACATGGATGAGTCTCACAATTTGGGGCTCTTTGCTACCGTTTTTGGAAAATTATTTTATTTTAGAAAAAAATTGGTGTAATATGCTCTGCTAAGGTATTTTATCAAAATAATATTCATAAAACATAAAAAAATGAATCAGAATTTTTAATTATAAAATATAAAACAACTTTTTGGTGCCTTCGTTATTCTTACAAAATGATTCCCTCTCTTTAAAAATTAACTAATTATTAGCCTTTTATAACTTTAAATATTATTTATTTAAAATAGCAATAAATATTTATTTTTCTATTTGACATATTTAATAATATTAAAAATTAAAAAATTAAATTTAATATAACTTTATTGAATAACTAAAATTAATTTATATACTCAATATATGAACTATTATATAATATTTCAGCAATAAAATTATTAAAACTTAATTCTTCAAATTATTTTTATCAGATATGCTCTGTAGTTTTTATTTTATTTTATTTTATAAAACTAGCGATATAAAAATACCCAACCTTCATTTTCTAGAAATGTGTTTCGTTGTCAGAAACATTTTCATTCATAAAAAATCTTGTAATTTGGAAATAGAATTTCATATAGAATGAATTGTAAGGATTTCATTAAAAAGGACAACGTGTCATATCCATGATTCATGATTACTCACAGCCCATTATTGGCCCATTAAATAAAAATATTTAAGTGAAAAAAGGCATATTCACATATTTATTAAAAAATACATATCAGAAAAAAAAAAAAATCTAAAGAGAGAGAATAATATGAAAGGTTAAAATAAAAAAATGTAAATAGGAATATTTGTCTCTGTGACTGTGAAAGTGAGATCAAACTTTGCTCCAATGCTTTATTCACTTTTCTGGATCACAGTTTTCACGTTTCTGTTTATTATTATTATTTTTTTTTTATCCCTTTGGGTAACTTCTTTTTTGGCTAATGTATTTTAATTACTACGCAAAGGCACGTTTGCTTGTCAGAACTGACAAAACCCACCAAACAATGGTGTCTGCCTCTTTCCCTTTCTTTCTTCCTTTTACTTTCTTTTAAAAAAGAAAGAAAGAAAAAGAATAGTTATTTCCTCATCAACATATGAAGTTTTTGATAATTATTAATTTAAAATATGGGATATGCTCAAAATCCTCCCATGTGTTTTGAAAATATATCAGTTTTAAAAGAAAAAATAGGAAAACAATAAAAAATCTCCCCTACTACCATCATTACAAAACTATTGGTTTACGTAATTTTTACTTTCAAATACTTTTTAAGTTATAAAATATTTTCATACACCTCCTTTAAAATTTTAAAAAATTATTAATTTAAAATTTGTTTGTACAAAAGTGTAAAAACATTTTGTGACCCTTTATTTAATAACACCTTACTCATAATTACTTAAATATCATTTTAGCTTAATTTTATTATTATAATAACATTAAAATATATTATTTCCTTAAACAGATTAATACTTTTAGCCAAAATATAATTTAGGAGAATTTTTATTTATTCCTCTATCATGCAAAAATAAAATAAAATCATTATTAAAAAAATATATGAGACATACTCATTAAATTATATGTTTTAAAAATTATTAAAATAAAAAATTAATTAAAAGATTTATAAACTAGTATCTAAATAAGATATTCAAATTATTTGATGCATTTAAAAAAAAAGAGTAATATATATTTTATTAAAAAATTTATTGAGAAGGATAAGACAAGAGTATATAAAATTTTTTAAAAAATTTAAGTGATAAAATAAAAATAAAGATAATTATGTAGTGAACTAATTCTTTATAAAATAATAGAATTCATATATTAATTATTAAAATTATATTATTTTATCATCTTTAATTTTAATACAAAAGTAAAGTGTGAGATGATAAATTTGTTATTATAGTTTTAATATAATAATAGAGTATGGAGTAAAATAAGAAATTGAATTTAAGATAAAATAAATATTAATAATAATATTTAAAAATAGATATAATTATAAAGACTTATTTAACTTGATTAAAATTAGAGTAAGTTTAAAATATTTAAAAATTATAAATATAAATATAATTTTGAGAATTTAATTATAATTTAATTTAAGTTTGTCTTTTCTTTTCAAGTTAAAATTCGAGAGTATTTAAGTCTTTTCAGGGGCTAGTGTTAGTCAACTACTGGTTTAGGGGAAGTTTTGATGCTCTTTTCAAACTATCTTTTAAATTGATATATTTTCAAAATTTAGGGGAGGTTTCTAAAGATACTCTTTTAACATATTATGAGTAAAATTGTAATTATGAAAGTATGAGGGAGTAATTCGAAATAAATCCAAAACAAACAATAAAATTTCCTGGAAAACAAAAATGAAAGTTCCACGGAGGTAATAGAAAACAAACAAATATTTGCCTTCAATGTGAGCCAAAGGTTGGATTTGTTACGAAGATAAAATCTACAATTACATAATATATTTATATAAATATAAATAATTTCTGTATTTTTTGGTTTGAGTGACTACATTGGATGGATGTCTTCGTTTCTTTGGATACCAACAAAACTAAACGAGACAGTGGACTCGGGCTTCAGTGGGATTACAAAGAGACTCGCTAACTTCCTCTGGTCATCATCACATTATTGAGGGATCAATTAGATGGGAGATTATAATAATATTAAAATATAATTTTTTATATAAATTATTATGTATTAATTATATTATAATATTAAATTAATTTTTATCTTAAAATTTATGTATTTAATATTATTATTTGAAGTATTTTTTATTTTTAATATTAGTTTTCTATTATTATCAAAAATAAAAGTAATAATCCACTCACAATTTTATTTCTATAAATTAGCATGACATAAAAATAATAAAAAAAGTATAAATAAATTATATAATAATAATATTAGTAATACAAACTCTTTTTACAAGTTAATATAACATTGTTGTATGATCATTATATTATTTATATTTTTAAAAAATTATGTAAAAATTAATAAATGTAAAAAATTATATGTAATAGATTTTATATTACACTAATTTTGAAGGACAATAAATTTTTTAATTTTTATTTCCAAAAGGAAAATGACAAGATTTGAACATTCAGAAAAATATAATTGTAGATATACAAATAACAAAGATTGAACTATTAATCTAAATAAATTACGAAAGTTAATTCACTAAAAGATTTGAATCGATGAGGTAAGAAAAAGAAAATTGAATAACACACACACACACACAAAAAAAAAAAAATTAAATAAATAGTTCTTATTTGAATAACAATAACTAATTTTTATGACCAGTATAGTAAACCAAAATTACATGGGTTGTTTGAATAGGCTCTAACCAAATAAACTTCGAAAATTAAAAGAAATTTTATTTAGATTAAATAAAACATTAGCCCATCCTACCATTTCTTCATTTTTTTTATTGCTCTTATAATTTTGTTATAAAGAAAATCGACCAAACGTTAATTTACCAAAAATAAATGTTCGACACAGAGGACTTTTTTACAATTATTTTGTCGGAAGAATTTTCTTAGTATTGTTTTACCAGAGGAGATTTGTATTGCTTCTCATAAAAGGGTGAATTTATTCATCTATTTTTTGTATAATATTTTTATATTATTTATAGGTTTGTTACATGTAAATCTTTTGGAAAATTTCGTAAATATTTTTCATTTTCTGATATTGTTTTATTGAAATCAAATTTCGGTTTATCTAAACATTTTAAATTAGGGTTTTTCTTAAATATTTGTGTCCTATTAAATTTGATGTTCGAAGTTTTAATTTATGCCTCTCTACTTTTTAAAACTTTACCATGCACCTCATTCCATCTTACCCTATTCATAAACACAAATTAATTAAATTAATAAACTACCATATGGACAAACTCTTGAAAACTCATTTGTATAAATTAATATAACAATATTCTATTACTAGCATAATATTTTATATTTTTATTATAATAAAAGAATTAGCTTGTACCATAAAATTTATAAACCTAGTATTATTACTAAACTACACCCTTTTAAATTGACATGAAGAGATTCAACCTTTCACTAAAAATAAATAAATAAATAAATAAATAATTAGGTTATTATTTTTCTTTCTTTTTTTTTATTTTCATTTCAAGTTTTCTTGTATTGTCAAAATTATTAAAATGTAAATATTAATATATATTTATTTAACTTAAACTAATATGAAACTTTAATTATGTATTCCTGTTAATGAATGGACAATAAAATGTTGATAGTAAAATATGAAAAGACATAAACTTTATGGTGTTGCTTTCTCAGAAACGGGGTGAATTTGAAAGAGTAAAGTTTAAGCTGCTTATAAATCAACTAAATGTACTTTTTGTTTGAGGTTAAATTTGGATTAATAAATTCAAAAAAAATAAAACTTTGTTAGATTTGGAATCTAAAACAATTGGGAAGGATGATTGCAAATACCACCTAATTCACTTTTTCCATTCACCATGTGTGAAAATCAAATATTCCCATTCTTTCCCAAAAGTATGAGCATCTTCACACTTTTCTTTCTGGTATTTTCTAATTCATTTTACTATAGATCATTTAAATAAAAATAATTATTATATGTTATCATTTTTTTTTTTTTATTGTTAGTCGTGGTACTAATGTTATAATATTAGTATTCACTCAATTTTTTTGTTATATATACAGCGGATTTTTTTATTAAATTTTTAAATTTACTTTTAAAAATATAAAACTTTAATTAATAAATTGTAGCATTAGAATTTATAATTTATTGTTGCTGAATCTGAGTCGATTCAATCCAACCACAGAACCAAGATTACACAACTTGGAAACAACAACGAAAATGTGCATTCTGGAATTGAAGAATTAAAAAACAAACGCCGAAAGAAATGAAAAACGATATGAACTAAACTAAAAAACCAAAAACTAGAGAAGAATTACATCTAATCTTTTATCGAAAACCAAGAGAATTGAGAATACTCAAAACTGTGTCGAATGCAAAGCATTCTGGGTATTTAACTGACAAAAATTAACTTTTTTCTTTTTCGTAAAAAGTTAAAACTATCCTTCAAAGTTTGACAATCTTTTATAACATTCCTCAGCAATATAATCCTCTATACACTAGCACATACACGCATCATATAGCCTAATTGTTAAATTTGCAATAATCATCTCTTCATGTATATTTCATCCTTGACTTCTGAATTTTTGAGTGGATTTCTATGACATCACGCGCCTTGGTTTTATTTTTTATTTTCATAAATGTGTACTTGGGTTAGTTTTATTTTTTATTTTTTATTTTTATAAATGTGTCCTTGGGTTACTTTTGCGAAGTTTCTTTTTATTAATTTGCCAATGATAGTTATATTGTTTTGTCAATAATAATTCCAAAACTTAAATTGTTTTGTCAATAATACTTCCAAAGTTCCTATTTCGGAAAGGATCATGATGTGACTAGATGAATAGATAGATTCCTCACCAGTTCGTTTGTTTTTTTCAGATAAATAATACTTGTCACTCTATTTTTTATTTTATTTTTATTTTTAATATCCATTCCTTTCCCTTTTTTCCTATACTCCATTTTTGTTACTAATTATTTTAATACAATTACTATGTCATTTAAATTTTATTATTTAAATTAAACCTCTAGATGGAATTGCTGAATATATTATTAGAGAGTTTCTACTCTTATTACTTTAAATTCAATTTAGAGTTATTATTCTCATTCAAAATATTATGATTAATTTTTTAATACAATTTTTAAATTTGATTTTTAGTTTAATCTTATTTATTTAATTATAGTAATTGTAATCCTTAACTTTTAAGACCAAGTATTTTAAATTGAGGATCTGTGGTTCCAAAAGCAATAAAAATTATATGATAAAATTACTTGCCGTCAAATAGTAATAGAAAAAAAAAATTTTTTTTAAAAAAATGGTGTTTTTTCAAAGGTGAAGAAAACTATTTATCAAATATTTTTTTAGTGGAAGTCCAGAAATACAAACATAACCTTAATAAAAAGGGGAGAGTGCATGAAAAATAAATATTAATTAGTGTCTAAAGGCACATATAAGCAGTTTAAAGTAAATAATAATAATAATAATAACAAAAACCAAAAAAGTTAGTACTCATAAAAAAATAATTAAATTTATTTTCAAACATATAAAAATTTTATTTCGTTAATTATCTTTACTTTTATCTTCGTAATGTTTCTCATTTGGCATGAAAATACCTAACGAGAACTCATTCATACCTTTGGTTTTATTTTCATTTATTTCTTAATTAAAACAATTATTTGTTTATTCAGAATCAACAAGTAATTCATTTCTGTTTAATTAAGGCTAAACTATGTAAAAATCCTTATCGTCTTTAAAATAAAATCGATAATTCTTGTAGGTCGAATTAACATATAGTATAGTAGAAGTATTTAAATAGGTTAAATTATTTATCTGGTCACGAAAATTAACTTTAGAAATCTCTTTCTTTTTTTTTAATCAAACATCAATTATACTTATATGATGATTAAATAAGCCATTTATTGAAATTGATATAGATGAAGAATATCCTTACAAATGTATGATTCTATCATATTATTCCTATAATAATTCCATAAAATTTGTTATTTTTTTGAATGTATAAATGATTACAAATAAATACCGTAGTAATCTTTAATTATCATCTTAATAATAGTTAATTTTATTTAGTATTATAGTGTGTGATAACTTTTAATATATAATTGCGTACAATAAAAATTTATATATAATATAAAAATATATACATTTTATTAAAATTAGTGTTTCAAATATATTTTACCTTTATTTTTAAAGCATCACAGAAATATTACAATTACAATTGAAATCTTAATCCAATCAACAAATATAAAAGAAAAAAAAAAGTAGTCAAGGCTCCTGAAATTGACTCCATCATTTTTTACTTCACCAGTTCTTTTCACTTTTTTCAATCACTGTTTACAACTATACCACAAAACTGAGTAGCCTATTTATCAAAGCTGCAAACGTAGCAACATTTGCCTTGACTTCCCCCCAAAACAAAAAAACTTCATAAAATGAAAGATTAAATAATCCTGATGCAGGAAATTATTATTATTATTTTCTTTATCTTTATCTTTGGTTTTAAGAAATAATGACAGGGCTGTTGAAACTGACTAATCTGGCTTCACCTTTAGAAAAAGGCCGATAATTCACCGGGACATTAAGCTTTGTTGTTGTCTATATAAATTCTAAATCAAAACACATTTTCAGATTTACTTACCTCACACCTGAGGGAAAAAATAATGTCACGTGGGTAGTCACATGTATTAGAGAGGTATCTATTCTCTGAGATGGGCCTGCAATATCAATACATGCAATTACAGTGTGTGATTGAATAATGACCGTTTGTCTTGTTATGGATTGGGAATGGATTTGTTTGTGTGCCAATGGTGTTTTTGGCATACGTGTGGGCTCAAACTTTCAATATATCGTCTGATGACTTGCTTGCGTTGTTTCCACTTATATTACAATTACAACCTTACCTACACTACGACTCTCAAAACAGCAATTGCTGGGGTCAATGAAAACAAAACCAACAAAAGCTGAGAAGCGTAAAAGCTGATTGCAGAAAGCAAGAGCTTTCCCTTCTCTCACGTTCTCTCTTCCTTCTCTCTGAAAAGACCTTTTTTTTTTTCTTCTTCCTCTCACTCTCCACCCATTTTGTTCTATTATCAACAAAGCTGTAACACAACCCAGTATTCATCCATAACCACCTGTGCTTCTGAAACATTTCTGATTCTTTTTTTTTTTTTTTTTCTAAATTCAGTAGCAACAACATATAGGGAATCGAAATTCAACCCATGCTAGAAAACGACGATATCATCATCATCAACAGCAATTTTATTACTTTTCATGGTGCTCCGTCTTCTTCTTCTGATCCTTTTACCTCTCCAGAAAATAGTGGTGTAACTAACAAAAGAAAAAGAAAACCAGCAGGCACACCAGGTAGCTACTTATCTTTTAAACTTTTACTGAATCTAGTTAAATTGAGGGTCATTGAATTCCATATATATTGTTTTTTGAATATAGATCCAGATGCAGAGGTGGTTTCTTTATCACCAAAAACATTGTTAGAATCAGCCAGATTCATATGTGAGATCTGTAACCAAAGATTTCAAAGGGACCAAAACCTTCAAATGCACAGAAGAAGGCACAAGGTTCCGTGGAAGTTGTTGAAAAAAGAAACGCAAGAAGTTAGGAAGAGAGTTTTTGTTTGCCCAGAGCCAAGCTGTTTACACCATGACCCTTGTCATGCTTTGGGAGATCTTGTTGGGATAAAAAAGCACTTTAGAAGAAAGCACAGCAACCATAAGCAGTGGATTTGTGAGAAGTGCAATAAAGGATATGCTGTTCAATCTGATTACAAGGCTCATCTCAAAACTTGTGGTACTAGAGGCCATTCTTGTGACTGTGGCCGTGTGTTTTCAAGGTTCTTTTCTTTCTTCTCTCTTTATTGATCAAACTGGTATAAAATCTTTCCTTTCACTCAAACCCTAAAACCCCACAAAAATCATGCTAAAACAAACCGAAATCCTGATTTCAAGCGTCGGTCTTTCTTGTTCTTGGGTCCTCGTGATCTTCATGTAATTTTGAGCTCGTGTTTTGTTTTTGGTTAACCGAGAGTAATTAATTGTTGTAAATCCAAGAATGATTTGCAGTAGGACAATTGACCTCATTTTTTTTCTTTTGCGACATCCTTTTTAGCCAATCGACATTCAGGAGCAGTACATGACTATTTTCCAAATTCCAATGGTAGTTCCATCTTGCTAAAATAAATGCTAATTACCCATAAAACAAAATCGTTCGCTTACACAAAGCCACCTTTCTTCTCTTTAAAATTACTTTCTTGCTTTGATTAATTGATAGATATAGTAAATCTCGTTCGCATAATCCATTCTACAGATCTTTAATCATTTTTATATTGTTTGTTTATTGGTAACCCTACATTTGCCAAGCCCTCGAATCTCAATTGTTTCAATGACTCGGTCTTCGATTAAAAAAAACACAATAAGAAAATTCCATCCGCATTTTTATGACTTTGAATCTTTTTTTTGTCTTTATACAGGGTAGAGAGTTTCATTGAACACCAAGATGTTTGCACCATGCGACGAATCCAGCCTGAATTGCAGGCATTGCAGCCGGCTTGCTTATCTCGAACGGCTTCTAGCACTAGTCGGTCCAGTGCTGCTAATTTCAGTATAGCATTGCCAGCTTTGCAAGGATTTCCCATGCTGAAGCCAGTCGATAATGTTTTTTTGTTCTCAAGCATAAATAATCCGTCAGCTTCTGCTCAGCAAGAATACAATCTTGAACTTCAGCTCCTACCTTCATCAAACACTGATTTAACACGAATTCCGTATGAAAACTATGCAACCCACTTGAAACTTTCTATTGGGTCGAGTGACCATGGTGAGAAGAATGAATCAGAAAAGCTGAATGCAGATGCAAGTAAGGAAACCAATGACATGGAGTCTTCATTGGAAGCCAAAAGATTGAAGGAGTTTGCTAGTGAGCAACTAAAGTTAGTGTTGGCAGAAAACGCATATGCTGAAGGCGCAAGACAACAAGCGAAAAGACAAATGGAGATGGATGAGCTTGAATTTGCAAATGCTAAAAGGATTAGACAACAAGCGCAAGCTGAACTTGAAAAGGCTCAACTTCTGAAAGAACAAGCAACTAAAATGATTAGTGCTACCCTCACGCAAATTACTTGTCAAGCTTGCAAACATCAACATCCGTAGCGCCTCCATGTCATGAAACCTTACGTGCTATGAGTTACAAGTCCTCGGCCACTACAGAAGGAGAAGAATGATGAACAAAACCAATCACCCAAATTGTTATATATCTTTTTTTTTTATTGTTTATTTTCTCTTGATATATATATATCGCAACTACTTATTCTGACAAAATTAATGTTCTGGAGTTGATTACATGTAAGTCTGTAACCTTTTCTTGAATTGAGTAATATAAATTCATTTGTTTAATGAGAAGTAAATTATAGAAGAGCCTCGTGGGATTGGGTTTCATTAATGTCGCAGTGAAGAGAATATCTTGATGAAATCCTCAAGTTTGAATTTTTGCTTGGTGCACAATGAAGACAGCGTATAATGATGAATACTTGATGAAAATTGAAAGAAAGAATTGATTCTTCTAATATCTGCTGGATATCATCGTAGCACAACGTGCGGGAAGGAGCATCTCAATCCCTTTGGTCATCACTTCTCTAACGAAATTAGTTAAAACAACTAATCATTAGAAGAATCCTAGAGGAACATATAATCACTTTATAATTATAAATATAGAGTAATTTAAGTTGTCACCCATCAATTATTTTTAGTTGGTAAGAGTTTTTTGTCATTTGGTTTGGGACCGTTAGTTTGAATCCTTACAATTTTAATTGACTTTTTCGTATTATTGTTTCGGCAGAAAGCGTAATCATGAAACACTGAGGAAGCTGACTCTAAAAGCTTAAATGTTTTAATGCCCGTCCATTGTTATTATAATATTTATACCCTATAATTAAATGATTACCAACTTTTAAAATAAAAATTTTAAAGGAAGCGGGCATGAACCCTTCTTCGTATGTTTGCAATCTATTAGTCTGCCTACCATTCACAATGTTTTCTTTTTATGCCCCAAATTAATATATTTGGAACACATCTAAGATTTCAAATTATATTTTCATATATGTTTGAATGCTATAAGCCAGAGACCTCGTTTGTTTTAGATGTAAAATAAATTTATGGTCTCAGCTTGGCAGGCTACATTTCCTTCCAGGGACCATTTTGCTAAAATATAGTAAGTGTCTCTTCAAATTTGGTGACTTGTACATCAACCCAAATTCAATGTAGTAAAAAAGAGAGACTTGGAAAAGAAAAATAGTTTAAAGGCGGTAGAGACTAGAGCTAGAGTGTAAATAGGAAAAGGGTAAGTCATTTTCATTGCATTTGATGCCTCTTTGAAAGCTTATTCAAACACCATGTTTTTCAGTGCCATAGTTAAAATGGTTATAGGCAGGCAATAGTCCCTCTCAAACGCAAAAAACACGCAATGAAATTCATGCCACCTCCCACATAACAAATTCTTGCTTTACTCTCTTTCCTCTTGTTCACACACAAGCAACTTTTTCAGAATGGGAGAAGAGGCAGCAGTGTCTGCAACAGAGAAGGGTACAGTGAGCTTTTTCATTTATTTAGAGGCCAATATAAAGTCTCAGTTGGAGAAAACTATTTTTATGTTTAAAAGGAAAAAAATTGTGCAAAACTGTAGACTGTTGGGTTGGTTTGTCGAGACTGAAGGTGCATAAAAAGGGCTTGCATTTCTCACTTTGCCCTTTTTTTTCCCAAAATTTGGGACCACGTGCACTATCTTTCCCCACCTTTTAGTTTACCAATTTCTATTTTTTTTTTTCAACTGCAGCTGCGTTATAAGATATACTCGATTTAACATATATTTTAATTTTATTATTTAATTTTTTTTTTATGACGAGAAAACTCATATACTTAATCATCACTACAGCGGCCGGCCATACACGAGCTAGTCACTCACTCTTTTGGAGTCCGTGTTTACAGATCACATAGCACTTATCCTGAATTAATTAAGATCACGTACAGAGAT
>JAWDEX010005864.1:0-35848 GCA_035221805.1 Trichilia hirta
TCAAATCAGTACTTGAACCCACTCGTCCAACAGCCAAAAAGATGTAATTTGAAAGAAAATCAGAGGCTAGTCTCTGCGGGAAAACAAGTGCTGAAGGGCATCAGATAGATATACTTCAAAATAGATAAGCCAAAAATCAACACCAAAACTTCCAAACTGATTTCCTTCTGCATTGTTTATATGAACTGTAACAACGTTCAACATTAATTAATATCACAAAAATATAATTAATGCATGACAAACTCATTGATCCAATAGTACTGTTCAAACACGTGCATCCATTTCCTTTAATAGAACCTTTACGTATGTCTATCTGATGTTGATTTCTTTTGATGAAGTACCAGATTTGGCATTTTCATCAAAAACTACATAATTTTCCAGATCTATAGGAAGAAAAGAAAAACAAAAGTATAAAACAGCATCAAAGCAGGGAACTGACCTGAATCTCTTTGGGAAAGGTGGCACTGAAAAGCATTGTCTGTCGTACACCTGATGGCGGCATATCCATTTGTTCAACAATTTTTCTTATCTGAGGCTCAAAACCCATGTCCAACATCCGATCTGCCTCATCTAGGGCAAGATACCTGATAATTTGCAAAGAAACTCTAGTCCTCTCCAGCAAATCTACCAATCTTCCAGGGGTGGCCACAAGAATATCAACGCCTCTCTCCAGCTCCCGCAGCTGGCCAAGCACAATATTATCAGTACATTGATGAACAAAGACAGCAGAACGGGGGTTTAGATTTCCAGCTAGAAAATGACAACAAAATCAATGGAAAAGAATTGCAAGTAGAACATGAGATATGTAATAAGAATATAGAAGCACACATAGTTATTAGATTTAATAATAAGAATTGAAAAACGGGAGTTTTCCAGCTATAAAATAACAACAAAGTCAATGGAAAAAAAATTACATGTAGAACATGAGACGTAAGAATCGTATATAGCACACCTGGTTACTAGATTTAATAATAAGCATTGATAACATGCATGCTTAAGACAACAAATCACCAACTCAAGAGTTTTTGGCAAGTACAAGAAAAGTTTTAATGCCAAGTTATGCCCAAATGCACAAGAATTAAATTCATTAGAGTTCAATGAACTGGATACAATATAGAAATTTAAAAAATAGGTCAAATTTGATTTAGAAACGAGACTGTTATCAGATTTCACAATGTGCCTGTAAAAGCAATAAAGCCATCACTTATAGTACAAAATAAAATAGTATAGCAACAGTAAGTAATATAACAGAGAACTCCTTTGTTTAAGAAACTGAAAAACTGAAAAACAAGAAGAAACAGCTGAGGCACAATTAATACAGAAGGACAAGGGCGGTGACAGAAACACACATATATAAAGATAAAATCCGTAAACAGCACCTGTTGGTTAATTGGTGCTCCTCCATATGCAACCACCACCTTAACACCTGTTTGATACGAGAACTTCCTAGCTTCTTCATGTATCTGCAACAATAGAATGACATGTCATTGTTCTTCTTCCAAAGGCAACAATTTCAAAGAATAGAATAGTATATGAACAGTGGAAAAATGTAACTCACTTGCATTGAAAGTTCCCGAGTTGGAGAAAGAATAAGTGCAAGTGGGTACACTGTCCTTGCGCCGCGGAGGGGCCTCTGTGGACATTGGCCCCTCATGATTCCACTGATAATTGGGAAACAAAAAGCAGCAGTCTTTCCAGAACCAGTCTGAGCACATGCCATCAAGTCCCGGCCTGACAGGGAGATTGGGATGGCATGACGCTGCACAGGTGTGGGCTTCACATACTTGCACCTCCGGATGTTCAAATTGAGCGCCTCGCCCAAGTCTACCTCTGAAAAAGTGTTCACCGGTGGAGGAACATTATCACCACTTGTTTCCACCGGGATATCCTCATAAGCATCAAAGTTAATGCCAGTATTCTCCTCCTCCTTAAATGCCTGCTCTGCATCATCAGCATCATCTCCAAAAGGGTTCACTTCCCGCTCTCTTCCACGGTCCCACCCGCCACTTCTGCCACCCCATCCACCAGCTCGTCCACCACCATAACCAGTTCCAGATCGGTTATAGTCATTTCTAGGACCACTCCATCCACCAGCCCGTCCGCCACCATACCCAGGTCGATCGTTACTAATAACAGGTCCATTATATGCAGGTGTGGGAGGAGCCGATGAAGCTGAGCGATTCCGGAGATGGGGAGGAATGTATGCACCTCGTACAGGAGCTGAAGTGGTACCAACAGCACCATGGTTAGCAGATGAACCGGCAGTTACATTCTCGGCTGCAGAATTGGCAGCCAAATCAGCCCATGACGTTCTCGTACTCATCACAATCCAACCTTTTACTTTTTCTTTACACAAGAACCAACAAATTTGAAAAACCCTTCTGCCAAAGAACTTACTTCGAACTCCACAATACAACTTCACAGTTAGATAGACCCAATGTTTATTTTGATTAGTTTCTCTTTGTGCAGTAGCAAAGCTTCAATTTAGCACCCAAATCAAAAACCCTGACAGACGAAACTAATGGAGAAAATTAACAATGTGAACGTATATTCTCAGTAAAAAGACATCAATAAAAATACATGACAATGCAAACAACAAATACCATAAATTCACCAATATATATTATATACCCTCCATCATACAACTATAACCCAAATCAAAAACCTCAATACAACACCACCTAAAAGAAATGCAAACAAAAGAGCTTACTTTATACCTATGAACACAGTAAACCTTGAATAGAACGACATAAATCAAATCCTGATCTTGCCAAACAACAAATCCATGCAAATTGCAACTACAACCACCAAAAAGAGAAGCATAATGACAGTGTAAACAATAACTAAAAAAAAGGGTTGGTGGCTCAAAATACCCAAAAAGCAAAAAATGTCCCAGGATGAAAACACTTCACTACCATCCATCCCAAGCCACAAAATAATCCTCCTTTTTTTTCTAGAAAACTGAAAGGGTTCAAAATTTTACCGAAAATCAACAACGCAGAAGAACAAATTCACAAAAATTCCAACTAATTAAAACCACAGAAGAAAGCCCATTAACCAAAATCAAAATGCAACAACTGGAACCGCAAAAGAGAAGAAAAAAAAAAAAGCAAAATTCACAGAATCCACGCATTTTCATACACAAACTAGGAGAGATCAATCCATGTATGGACAACATGTAAAGAGAGAGAAGAGGACGAAACCTGTCCGATTGAGACGAAACCCTAAATTTGTCGGAGAATAAGGTAAGAAAAAAATCGGAGATCCACAAGCAAAATAGAGCCCTACGCAAGGAGAGAGAGAAAGACATAAGAGAACATAAAAATATCTTCTCTTTATTCTATGTATTTTGCGTGCGTTTCTCCTCCTATTTTTTTCCCGTTTTATATAATAACGTTTAGCTCCCTTGGTCTTGTATTTTTATTAAACATAGATAAGTTATATAAATATATCAAAGAAGGTCCTATTCCTATGAGTCAATTTACAAAACAATTAATCACCTAACTCAACATATGAAAGTAGAGACATCAACATGATTAATAATCATATTCAATTTGAAATTAGAGTTCTCATTAAATGAAAACATTTACAATGCAATTAATTATTAATATAATAGATTTTAAAAGAAATGTTCAAATAATTATGATATATTAATTTATTTACAATTCAATATATATATTTTTATACTTTAACAAAGTATTTGTTTATGATCAAAATAAAATTTAGTAACATTTTACTAGGTAATATTATAAATGTTATATAAATTATACTAAAAATATGCTAGGCAAGGGGTATGATTTTAACTTGCTTAAAATATTTAATAAATGTCTTTTGATTTATTTTGATTATTGGTATGAGCATTCAATAGTTCATGTAAGTGTCAACATAAAATATATTATATAATTATTTGATACAATGCAAATATAATATATCTGTTAATCTAATAGTTAACCTTATAATATTGAAATTCTTACTCATCGATGAGTAAATCAATTTTTATTTAGAATATATTTAAATTTTTAATAAAATCACTCAATAAAACTATATATATTCTTATTTACATGTTATTATAATTGATTAATTTTATAAATAAATATAAACAAGATAAAATTTTTTACACGAACGAGCAAATGTACGATTTAGTATATTTTTTCTTTTAAAAAATTATTGAATGGTAGTTTGTGCTAAAATTTTCTGTGGTTGTAGAGCTTAGTTGCGATCACATTTTTTATTGCTTTAACTCGGGAGATTCTAAACTAATGTTTCAATTATTTTAAGACTTATTTGAAACGTATAAAAAAACTATCATTAGTTAAAAAATTACAAATTATTGAGGACCCAATTGTTATTATATTTTAAATTTAATTTTTTGAAAAAATATTAAAAAAGAGTCTTTGAACTTTCGTCGTCAACGTCACCATTTAGAAAATGGAAAGAGCAAAAGAACGAGCCTACGACCGTACAAATTGCGGCTACCGTCCTTGGGTGATGAGCGACATTCAAGCGGGAGCAGGAGGAATCTAAGCCCGAGTGGGCGCATTCCCGATTTGGGCCTACAGTGAAATAAGCGAAAGGCCCAAAAATACCCCGCCGTCCAAGTTGATTATAATTTAATTTGTTAAATTCGAAAGATTTTTTTTTTAAAATTTTCCCCTTTATAATTATTATAAAAAAAATCACTTGTTTTCTTTTGTTTTTGCTTGTTGGAAAAAACAGAACACTTTTCAACTCAACGTGAATAAGGTCAGAAGACTGGGCTTGGGCTGAGAAAAGTAAAAGAACGAAAGATTTGTAATTATTAAAATTTATTTTTTTATTTTATAACAATAAAATCTATACACATAATAATTTTTAAAAAAGTAAAACAATCGAAAACTATGAGTACTTAAAAATACTCATAATTTATTTCAATTATAAGTTAATTTCTTGTATTAAATTATGCTCAATATTACAACGCATATTCAATGCAAATATATAATATGTGTATATTTTTTAAGGGCATGGAAAAAATTTGGTATGTGTGTCTGTCTGTCTGTCCGTCTGTCTCTATAAATTAATATTTAAATTATATATTATATTTAAAAAATAATAAAAATAGAAATTATTCAAAATTTTGGAAACTTATCCTACATGAATTCACCATAATATGACCCTTTGCATTATGCATCAAACATGCAGCACGTCCACTGCACATATCACACAAACAGTCGCCCTCCCTCCATGTGATCTTTCCTCTCTTTTAACACGAGGAAATTGCATCCACAATCTCATATCGGTCTAAAAACCTCCACGCCCCTCTTTCTCTCCACTCTGACCTCCCACCCAATCACTCTACACCACCTCATTCCTCTTCACAATTTCACCCTTTCGTGTTATATACGCTACCCTTCAGCGTATTGCAAATTACAAATTACAAATTACAAATTGCAATACAAATATAGAAAATGAAAAATATAAACCGCATTATAACATATAGGTTTTCAAAAATGGGACCATGTTTTTCTCATTTGTGACAATAGAATCCCGAAGCCTTTTGAAATGACAAAATTAATTTTATATTATTATTTAATGGAGAAAGATAAGGGTCCCTAATTATCTTTATTTTATATTTCTGACAAATTTTGGAGGGTTAAAAATTGTAATAAATACTCTTATTAAATTTTTTTAAATTTTTTTGTCTTTTTACAATATAATAAATATTATATATGTAACTTTTATAAAAATATATATATAATTTAATTAATTAAATTTATATTTTAGAGAATATAAAAAATTATAAAATTTTTAAATTTTCATGCTTTTTATAAGTCAAGAGCATAAAAGTCATTATATTATAAAAAACTAAAAAATTAAAAAAAAATAATTTAATGAATATATTTATCACAATATTCAATATATTATAATAATTTCTATCACAAAAAAATAATTATTATTTAATAAAATTATAAAAAATATTTGTTGTTTTTCCTATTATTCAATGCGTATAACTTGGCGTGCTTTGCATTGTATTAATGGTTTATTTTACATAAAAATAATTTATATAATGTTTAGTATAAATTTGTTTTTACATTGCATTTCAATAATCATTGAAAAAAAGATTTTATTTTTAATAATTAATTAAAAATATTATAATATTAATATTAAAATTAAAATATATTGTTACATTAATTTATTATCCCTATAGTTCTATGAAACATCAAAGATCACCCTATCAGCATATTTGCAGTCAAAAGCTTCTTATAATTTTGTGAAATGGCAAATACTGTTTCAACTTTATTACAGCAAATATTCTCTTACAATTTAAAAAATAACAAATACACATTACTAAAGATAAAAAATACATAATTTTATTAAATAAATTCTTATTTTTTATCATATGAATCCCTTAATTTTATCCTATAAACTCCTAAATCAAAATTATTTATTTATTTATTAAAAAATTTAAATTTAATTTAAAATTTTAATACTTTAATTTATAATATTTTATACTAAAAAATATATATAAATTATTTCTAAAAATAAATAAAATATTTTTATTTAATATTCACAAAAAAACTATGAATTTACTTTTATTTCGTAATTTTAAATTATAAAATTGTTTTATTTTTACTTTTAATTATAAATACTTTTCAAATAATTTATTAAATATAAAAGCAAAATTATAAATTAATTTTTTATTTTATAATACTTTATATTAAAAAATTTATATTTTAATTTATAAAAATTAATTTTAAAATATTTTATTTTATATTTATAAAAATATATGAATTTACTTTTACCTTAAAATTTAAATTATAAAATTTATAATTTCATATTTATATTTAATAAATTTCTTTTAAAAATACTTATAAATATAAAAGTATAAATTTTTTAATATAAAGCATTATAAAATAAAAAATTATTTTATAATTTATATTTATATTTATTTTTAATTATAAATTTTATTTTTATTTTATAATTTAAATTTATAAATATTTTATTTTATTTTCAATTTTAAAAATTAAAATAATAATTAAAATATTTTATTTGAATTATTGAACATCTATAATCCTTTATACTATAAAAAGTTTAATTTATAATTTTATATTCACAAATATGAACATAAAATTATAAATTTAAAAAATTTAAATTAAAAAATAAAAATAAATTTATAAATTTTTATGATATAAAATAAAATACTTTAAATTTAATTTTTAAAATTTAAATTATAAAATTTTCTAGTACAAAGTATTATAAAATCAAAAGTTAATTTATAATTTTGTTTTTATATTTAATAGACCTTTTTAAAAATATTTAAGAATACAAAATTATAAATTAAAGTTTTTAATAGTATAAAGTATTATAGTGTTCAATAATTCAAACAAGATATTTATATTATGTATATTTAACTTTTAAAAATAAAAATATAAATTTTTATAAATTTGAATTATAAAGTAAAAAATAAAATTTATAATTAAATATAAATAAAAAATTATAAATTAATTTTTTATTTTATAATACTTTATATTAAAATAATTTATAATTTAATTTTAAAGTTAAAATTTAAAATATTTTTATTTTATATTCATCAAAATTTATAAATTTATTTTTATTTTATAATTTAAATTTATAAAATTTTATTTTATTTTTATTCTTAAAAGTTTAATAAATATACTTTAAATATTTTTATTTAAATTATTAAATGATTATAATATTTTATACAATAAAAGAAAATTAATTTATTATTTTATATTTATAGGTATTTTAAAAAAAATTTATTAAATATAAATATGAAATTATAAATTTTATAAATTTAAATTATAAAATAAAAATCAATTCATATATTTTTATGAAAATAAAAATAAAATATTTTAAATTTAATTTTTATAAATTAAATTATAAATTTTTTAGTATAAAGTATTATAAAATAAAAATTAATTTACAATTTTGTATTTATATTTAATAAATTTTTTTAAAAGTATTTACAAATATAAAATTATAAATTAATTTTTTTATATTATAAAGCATTGTAGTCATTAAATAATTTAAATAAAATATTTAAAATTTTTATTTAATTTTGAAAATAAAAATAAAATAATTTTTATAATTTTAAATTGCAAAATAAAAGTAAATTCATAATTTTTTATGAATATTAAATAAAAATATTTTAAATTTTACTTTTAAAAATTAATTTATATATTTTTAATATAAAATATCATAAATTAAAGTATTAAAAATTTAAAATATTTTTTAATAAAATAATTAATTATTTTAATTTAGAAGTTTATAGAATAAAATTTAGGTATTTATACTATAAAAGTTATGAATTTGTATGATAAAAATATGTGTTTTTATTTTTAATAAAATGGTTGTATATCATTTTTTAAAATTATTGGAGATATTTATTATAAAATTACTAACAGAGACATATTTGTGACTCAAAAAATTGTAAAAACTTTTCTTTTGTAAATATATTAATAAGGGTATTTGGAATTTCAAATATCATAGGCAATTTATCATTCTCCCTCTTAATTTATTATGATGCAATGTAATTTAATTGAATTATTTTAATAGAGGCTAGTACACACACTAGTAACACATGTTTTAAAAGTATTTCAATTATTTTAATAAGGATCAAGCACTTTCTTGTTGCAAATGGACAAATGGCATCCTTATTTGTAAAATATTAAGCAACTAGGGATATGGATGTTATTACACTAAATAAATACGAAAGGATTATTATGGGTTTCTCCACCGCCGTTCGCTTTTTCTTAGCTTTTGTTGCGTTCTTCGTTTCGTTCTCTCTCTCTATTACACGCTCTAGCAGCGAGCAACTTAAAAATTTTTCATTTTGGGAAAAAAAAAATTGGAATTTTAATTTCTTTTAGGGTTTCGAAAAATTGTAAGGTTTGTTTGATGAAATCTAGGATATAGGGTTGGAATAAAGAGGAGGAATTGAAGGGATCTGAATCTGTAATTGAAGGCGGAACAGAAGAAGAGGAGGAGGAGGAAGAAAATGAGTTTGGATTTGGTCCCTTCAAACTCACGAGGAAACCTCGATGAGCAGATTTCTCAGCTCATGCAGTGCAAACCCTTATCCGAGCAAGAGGTACTATGGATTTTTTTTCTTGTTTTTCTTTGTTTATTTTTTAGGGATGTTTTACGTGATTTGCGTTACTTGTGTTATTTTCTGAGAAATGGTAGATCATGAAGGATGGGTGAGTCGGGTCGGGTTTGTGAGGATAGATCGGTGAATTTGCCGATTTTGGAAAGGTGATCTGTAAGTTGTTAAAAGTTAAGGTGTTTTGTGATCGATCCTGAAATTTGGGGGGATTATGAGGTTTGGGGGCTATTTTGTTGCTTCTGAATCAGATCTGCGAAATCGTATGTTTTTGAATCACATTTCGAACCTTTTTTTTTTTGGGAATTTGATACGTTCAGATTTCAAATTGATCCTAGTCGTACATCAAACAGAAGGGATTATTGAATTCTAATGGAAGTAGAGATGAGGAAAGTTTAAATCTTTGAATTTTTTTTCCCATTGAGTTGCCATATATAAAATGAATGCCTTTATATTTGATATTGCTTGGTGAATTTGGTGTTATTGATCCCAAATGTGTGCAATTTCTTTTTTCTGGGGGTGAGCTTTGGTGTGATTAATTTGGTGGAAGATGCTTTTCCCGGGTGCTGTCTTTTTCCTGGTACCAGAATGTTGTTCTCTCTCTTTCTTGATAGGAGAATGTTGAAATCCAGGTGCATTTCTTTATATTTAAAATAGAATTCGTGGGATGGGGATGACTTAAGAGTAAGGTAATTGAAATGAAGGTTTTCTGTCTTTCTGTCCAACCCTGAGGGGACTTAGAGAAAAAATTTGTGAAGGGGACTTGCAACACTATCTGTAGGCAATTTTTTTTTCGTAATTATTTTCTTTGAAGTGCTTCATAGTTGAGAACAGAAAAATGACTGGGTTAGTTGGACATTACTTCTGGACCAAAGACATGGATTGTTACATGTTAGTCTCATTTTTTTTAGAATTGGAAAAACCTAACGTGTAAGTTAAAGTTGTTTACATGAGAACATCAATGGAACAACCACGTATCATAACAATGGTGCCTTTTCTTATAAGCTGCTTTATTGAGTTCCTATTTCTTATTCTATTGATTTAAAAAGAACATTTGATGGCATAGAAAAAAGAGGTGAAAGTTGTGGAAGTGCTCTTAGCATTATACCTTAGCTTATGTAGGCGGCTCTTCTTTTGAAGTTTGCATACTTAATTAAGTGCACTTCTGTAGTTTATGGTGATCTTCATTTTTACCTTTTAGTTATTTCCTTGTCTCAATATATCTTGCTTATGTTCTTTGGGGTAGGAAGATAATTTGTACTGTTATTGCTCGAGATTTTCTTCCATGACGTTTGTTTTTGGGGTTCAGGTGAGGGTGTTATGTGAAAAGGCTAAGGAGATATTAATGGAAGAAAGTAATGTTCAGGTTTGCTCCTTTGCCAATTCCATATTGTTGCTTTTCTATGATCTAAAATATGCATCTATAGATTCCTCTGTGTGATATTTCTTTTATAAGTATGAATATGACTTATTTTGTTTCTTGTATGAATATGCCTTATTCTGTTTCTTGTCTTTCTTATCTTGTTTCCAAATCCTATTTTTTAGTAGATTTGGGCATGGTCATTATGGGGTGTTAGAGATAATAATGACAATGACCATCGTCAGCTTATGTGAATCTGTTTGTATTGTTGATCCTTACTAAGCCTAAGTTTAATGTAATGCTGTTGCATTTTGTTGCATTGTTTTGAGTTCATCTTTTTGTTTTGGTGGCCTGTGTTTTACATTTATAGTCTAGACTGCTCTTTTTTGTATAATGTGCTACTACTTTCTAGGTGTTTAAAGTTCCTTAAATTATAGTCAAACTTCTTTCTTTTCTTGCATTGCAGCCTGTAAAAAGCCCAGTTACAATTTGTGGCGATATTCATGGGCAATTTCATGATCTTGCAGAGCTTTTTCGCATTGGAGGAAAGGTACCTATTCTTGATGTTTGCTGTCGTCACTGAAGAAATGCTGATTAATTGATGCCTGATGTTTATTGAGTATGCTAATTGGATTTTAATAACAACTTGGTTAACTGTAAATATCATGATTTTGAGTCCTTTGCACATCTTTAATTGTAGAGTTTTTACATTCTAGCACCTTCAGTGCCAGCATCTCTGATTTCTCACTCGCAATTCTTTTTTGCCAATTTGATTTCCATGCTTTAAATTTGGAAGAAAGAGTTTATTGGTAATCTCCAGAAGCTGGGATCATGTGCTGAGTGTCTTTTTATTCCTAGTGCAGTTGTGCTTGAGGGTTGATATAGTGTAGTTAGAATTTTTATAGATATTATCTTGTTGCAAATGTAGTGTGTGACTTCATCTTCTTGACTAAGCTTCTTTTTGTTGTCTTCTGTAAAATATAATATCTTTCATTTCTGTTAGGATATATTGCTGATACCAGTGTTCGTAATTCTAATGTGCATTTGGATGTGATTGTCTTTGTCAGTGTCCAGATACAAATTACTTATTCATGGGAGACTATGTTGACCGTGGCTACTACTCGGTTGAAACTGTTACGGTAGGCATAAGTTGGTGTCCTTTGTTTCATCTGCTCATGTATATTAATGTAAATGTTTAATTTAGTTCAAAGAGTACTATATATGAAAGAGTGAGGTTATATGGTTGGATCTTAAAAAGCAATATGTTTTTACCAATGCTTTTTTATTCTTCCCCTCCAGCTACTGGTAGCTTTGAAAGTGCGTTATCCTCAAAGGATTGCTATTCTAAGGGGGAATCATGAAAGCCGTCAGGTGTGTTTCAGATTGTATTTTAGATGTACTTTCGTGGACTGCTTGTTAACTTTTATATAATTGTTTTCTTTTCTTGATTTCAGATTGTTTTAATTAATAGCAGTTGATGACCTATAGTTAATTATTTTATTTAAGCTGGGTTTTGTTTCCCTCTCTTTTAAAGGTTGTGAATTGAGACTTGTAATGATTCTTAGTTCATGTGTTTTCTAAAATGTATTTATCAGCGAGAAATTTTGTTTTGTACTGATTATGGAGTTTTGTTGTCTGTTGCAGATTACTCAAGTTTATGGGTTCTATGACGAGTGCCTTAGGAAGTGAGTTTCCTGGAATCCTTGGTTTCTGAGGTCCATCTTTTGATTGGGACGAAGATATTTTATAGCTTGAGACTAAATGTTTTGGACCATAATTGGAAATTTATCATTTAATTGTAAGATTAAGTTTCTCAGACATCTTCTGTATGAATTAGCTCAATGCAACATTAATAGCAAGTTAGTCAAGATAACCTTAATGACCAAGCGCTATGTTTATTACTGTGAAAATTTCGTTTAAGCATTTTGCCATGAATTAGTTTGTGGACCATTTTTTTTCTTAAAAGTAGGAATATCAATTACCCCTGCTAGAAATGACTAATGTGTTTAATGAATTCAAACTTAACATTCTCGAAGTAATGTTGGGAGTATAAAATCTGCTTCTACAGTTATTGGGCCTTCATCTTGGTTCTGTGAATATCTTTTATATTCATTCCTTTCTTGCTAGTCACTTAAGGTATTTATTCTTGCTTGTACTTGCAGGTATGGCAATGCTAATGTTTGGAAGATATTCACAGATTTATTTGACTACTTTCCATTGACTGCATTGGTTAGTATGGCCTTTTCTTTTTCCCTCATTTGTAGCTGTCTTGAATGAAAACCATAGGGCCATATAAGAAAAAAAAAGGAAAAAACAAAGGGGAAGGGATTAAGGCTTAGAAATTTGTTACCATTTGAGATGAGGGTTAGATTTTATTTTACTGCCATTGATTTTGTTAATACTTGTAGTTGTGGGTTTTTGATATTGACATTTATTATGTATTTGCTTCTCTTTTGAAGGTTGAATCAGAAATATTTTGTCTCCATGGTGGATTATCTCCATCCATTGAAACTCTTGACAACATTCGCAATTTTGACCGTGTTCAAGAAGTTCCGCATGAGGGTCCCATGTGTGATCTTTTGTGGTCTGATCCTGATGATCGTTGTGGTTGGGGTATCTCGCCTAGGGGTGCTGGATATACCTTTGGACAAGTAAATATAATTTTTTTTTTTCTTTTTTCTTGTCATTTACTGGACTCAAAACCCCCCTTCTGGTTACTTATTTTTGTTCTCTGTTCAGGACATATCGGAGCAATTTAATCATACAAATAACTTAAAGCTGATTGCTAGGGCTCACCAGCTGGTTATGGAAGGATACAACTGGGGCCATGTAAATATACCCATTACTTCAATGCTTTCTTCCCATTTTTCTGTTCAGGTTGGGTGATTTTTATCCAACCTGTTCTGCACATCTTTGACAGGAACAAAAGGTCGTTACCATATTTAGTGCTCCCAATTACTGTTACCGTTGTGGAAACATGGCATCCATACTGGAAGTCGATGACTGCAAGGGCCACACGTTCATTCAGGTTCCTTTCTTTTTCTCCATCCCTTACATTTGAAAACACACGTGTTTGCAGAATGCTAGAAGGCTTGCAGCCATGCATGTTTAATTTTCTTGATAATTTATGAAACTTATACGATTGCAGTTTGAGCCTGCTCCAAGAAGGGGAGAGCCAGATGTGACGAGGAGAACACCTGATTACTTCCTATGATGCGTGCTGGCGTAAAGTTGATTTACTCTGGCAGCCAGCTCCTACCATTTATAGTTTACATGTTCATGGCTTTTCTCAAAATTTAAGAGATACTTGCGACTACCGTGGTGGATAGATGGCCCAAAAAGAACTCATGTAAAATGAAACAGGCGAGGCTTCCTTTGATTCTTGGTTGTTTTGTTTGAATTATTTGCTTTTTCAAAGTTGATTCGGCAAGAGGAAGCATTGGAGTAGCTGGTGCTACTACAGTTAACTGCATATGTACCATTTTCCAGGTAACAAGATGGCATTTTTTGTTTTATTCTTTTTTATGTTTAATATTTTTGTCTCCTTTCTTCTGTAGAATGAATGTGGGGGGAGTTGGGAAATATGTAGACGGATTGTGAGTTGATTTTTCATATAATTGGTGTTTTTTAATAATTTTTCTCTATTATTTGTCACTCCCTGTTGTTTCTTCAAAATAGTTGCAGACTCTTTTCTTCAATTTTTCTTTTTTATATCTGCCTGCTCGAACTTGAAATTTTGAGTAAAATCTTTAGGTTAATCCGGAACTAATTTAGTGCACAAGCAAGCAATATGTTATAACTGAATGTACTATAATAGAACTCTATTTTACTAGGGTAATTTTATGACTCGGTTTGGCATTGAGGTGGGATGGAAGCGCTGGATGCTAAACTATTAAATAAAAAATGAGTGGGTCCCACGTAAAGGTTTTGTGACCAAACACCTTTTAGTGTTTAAGGGTGTACAAATATTATTAAGAATGCAATTAAACGAGCAAGCATATAAACAGAAATTTAATAGTATGTCATTCCATTATTTTGCAATACAATGCGGTGTAACTTACATTGTCGTTGTGTATATTTCCTTTCATACTTGAAATTTAAATAATGGGAGTAGAAATCCGGGATATGATACACTGGAATTTGGATGCGCGTACTGTAGGGATTGGGAGCTTGAGTTGTAGTCTGTATTTTGTTCAAATTTGGAGGTGGCTTCCAATGGGGAATCTATATGCCATATTAAACTGTCATTGCTGTAGATTTAGCTTTCTTTTATGTTTTGGGAAGCATTAGCAGCATTTCGATCCTTCCAGCATTAGCTCGTTTTGTCAAGTTATGATAATTTATGCATCTACGATCTGTTGATACATTATCAACATATAAGTGCAAAAGAATTGCATCAACATATAATACACTTGTCGGCGACACGAGAGGTCGTTGTTTACTTAATTACTTCATCATTATCACATAATTTTGTTGCATTAATTGATGAGTGTTATTCTAAATGTCTGATTCAAAGTTACGACATCTCAATATCAAACGATTATGGCTAAAAGGTAAAATTTGAATTTAAGTACCAGCCATTGCCGATCACTTTAAAGGTTTATCAGCTATCTTATTGACATATCGGGCCTTTGTAATCTGCTCTTTAGTGAATACTCTCCATTTATGATTAATCATTCGGAGAAAACATCTCCATCATTTAATACAATTTCTGCTAGCTCATCCTGAGGAAGATGAACCCTAGCTCTTGAAGCACTAAAGAATATCAATATACGGACAATAATTAATAAGAATCATAATATGTTGTGCTTTCGTTTCATAATAATTGTGATTTCAAAGTAATAACATATCAACACAGAATGTAGACTGAAATAGAAAAAATGGAACTTACAAGTCTCTGAGAATATTTGTGAGTAGCTTTCCAATCCCCAGGAAGAGAGCAGCATTGTTTATACTTATGGCAGAATCTGAAGATTTTTGCGTAAATCCCATGATTAGAACACTCTTTACGTACAGTTACTCCAGCATAATAGCGGTAAACATAAAGATCGTGAAAGTTTTCATATCTGCATTTGCTTGTACATTCGCATCGCTTTAATCATGTCCCCGAAGGCTGTAACATACATCATAGAAAAAGAGAAAATTGAATGAAAGCAAAAAGGTTATGATAGGAATGTTGCAAATGGTTAGGGAAGAGTGAGAATTGGGAATTTGGGGGTTAAAATGGAAGAATGTTAATGACGTTAAAGAGTAGAAAAAGTTTAACATTTTACCCCAATTACGATAAAAAAGTGAAAAAAAAAAAAAAGAAAATTTATATACAATGGTTGAACTTTAACATGACCTCTAAATGTCAGGTCATGTGGGTTTCCCTCAAAAATGTCTTTCAATCTCTCTTCCCATCTATCAAAAGCAGCAGGGCTTGTGCAAAAAGGGTTTGGCGATCAACGAGCTCATCGGTTCTCTTGCACCAGGCTGAAAAAAAAGCAACAAACTCATGAATTAGCAAATTTAATATTTTCTGAAAATGTTCGCACTCTATAAAATACGAATTTTTACCAAAACATGCACGCACATGGCTCTAAACAGTGAGTGCATGTTTTGGTAAAAGTTCGTATTTTCTAGAGAAGTGTCATTTTAGTTTGCAATCTGTGAAATGAAACGTCTGAACTTGAGAATCTAAACAGTGCTATTTTAGAAAAGTAGATCTTTGACACGATGTTTCCTCTGCTCACTCCCGTGCACGATTAAGCCGCAGGTGAAATTTTTGCGCACATTTGACAGCTCCAATTTTTCTCTCCTTTTCTGTTTTCTCCTCTTCAAATTAAGCTAGCAGAGTAAGACGAAGATCGAGTGATACAAAAAATATTCAATTCTCCCATCCCCTCTTGCTAAATTGAGATGAAGATCAAGGAAAAACAAATCAAGATAAAATAATTAGGTGATATCGTGATAACTTATTTATTAGTAAAGTAGCGGGTTTTCTTTGACAGCTTAATATGGAACTTTTTATTTGTTAGTAAGGTATTTGGCTGTTAAATTGTAACTAATGTAGAATAAATTTTCGAGTTGGATGTTTAGTCATGTTTACCGGATACTTTTAGCTTTTAATCTGTTCGAATTCAGAAGAAACTTGAGTAGCAAATTGTAGCTTTACAGGGCCCAGAATTTGAGAGAGAATTTATATACATATATCTTCTATTTTGTGATTAAAACAGGGCAACTGTCACGTTCACAACGCTTTTGACAATCAGTATATATGCATTTTACTATCTACATGATGCAATTTTTGGTTGCATGTTTCCCAAGCTTCCTTGTCTTGAATCCTCAAAATCCTCAGTTTGCAAACGTCAAACTAGCTTTTGATTGAGCTCTTGAGTATGCTAATGGCAACATCAGAAACTTTTTAGCCCTTCCCACGTATGCTCGTTTTGTCAAGTTATCATAATCATTATCTTCAATCGCATCCAAGATCTCTCTATACAATAATAAAGATGACCAAACCTGAAAATCATCATCAATCACTGTCAGAACCTACAAAGCAACAACTGTAAAAGAAAATGATGTTTACTTTCACTTCCAATGTTGTCTAGACTGAGTTTTGCTTTTGTTCCATTTGATTTAATACACATATGGGGGTATAAGTGCAAAAATTTACCGGCCATCGACTAGCTTTGTCAAGCTGTGAAGCTCCTTCCTCAGCCTGGTTGAAGTAAAATCTTGCCCTCGTAATCTGTTCTTTCATGAATTCTCTCCATTTATCAGTGACTTTTCTCTTGAATATGTCCTTATCGCATAGTCCAAACTGTGCAAGCTCATCCTGAGGAAGATAAACTCTCCCTCTTGAGGCACTGAAATGAAATGAAATGAAATAAGTTGGGAGAAATTTGAATGAGAGAATCAACTTCAAGCATATTATAGATATTCTATACTGAAACTTACTCCTCTCCGACATCTCTGAGAATGTTTGTCAATTGATTTCCAACACCCAAATAGAGTGCTGAATTGTATATACTTCTATGAGAAACTGAAGATTCTGGTGCAATTCCCATAATAGGAACACTCATTAATCCTACGGTCCCAGCCACATAATAGCAATACAAATACAACTCCTGAAAGTTATCATATCTGCATTTCCTTGTATCCATTCTCATCCCCTCAATCATATCCCTGAAAGGCTATCTCACAATAAGAAAATCCTAGAAATTAGCTTCGGGAACATACTAGAAACTTGGCAGAATAAAAAAATATTTTGCAAATATTTTAAGCACCTTGATATCTAGAGGGAATTTCGAGACCGTAACAGTAAGAGCAGCATCAAGCATGTCATACGGGCGCCCGTGGAAGATATCTTCTAGTCTTTCTTCCCATCTATCAAGAACAGCCGAGCTCATGTAAATTGCATTTGGGCCATCTACCAGCTCATCAGTTCTTCTGCACCAAACTGTCGACGGAATATTAGCCGCGAAAGAGCTTATTATAAAGTCTTTAAGTACGGTACTCCTATGCTTCATAGTTACTGATTTCAGTGATGTTAAATCTTGATTGCAGTGATTTTTATTTTTTATGCACAAATTTTTGTCTACAAGATTCATTTCCTTGCTTGTATGTCTAGTTACCTACAATTTTATCAGTTTTTCCTTACCATAAATTGCCCATATAGCTTTCTGTCTCTCTTCTGTCATTAACAAAGTTCCTGCACCAAGAAATTAATCTGAAACATTAATCCCAACATTGTACAATTTACATGTAAACCTCTCAAAAATTGATAAAGATAAGAAGAGAAAGGAAAGAAGTTGAACCTAGATAAAAAGTCTTAGCATATTCTGCACAAATTTTTCTGCATCTTTCATAGGCTTCTTCAAGAAACGTGGGATGAAACTCTGTTTTTCTTCCGCATACATTTTCCATGGCTAAATTACTACTACCCTGAGACTGTCTTTCTACGATTTCACTCACAAGTGGATCACTATGTGGAATTCCTTGTTTCGAGACACTCGGAAAAATCTCTAAACTCCTTTTAGGAGCTATGGTTGCTCCACCTCTTGCTGCTGAAACTTTGCTGCTTCTTTGACACAACACTCTTCCATTGATGAATCCCATGCAAGGCTTAGAAGCAAGCGAAAATGTCGAACACATTTGAAATATGATTCCTCTCAATCCCTGATCTGATGTGAAAGTCTTGAATTGCATGCAAATGTTGGAACCTGTCGAGGAAAACTAAATTGAATTACGGCCTTGCATACAATGTATATATATATATATATATATACATGTTGCTGTTTGACGCCGTAAAGTTTGTTTGAGAAACGTTTCCTACATTATCCCAGGAAGAAAAACAACAAATTGGGGATAATATAAGTGGGCGATAATATCACTGGTGGAATCAAACATTGTAACCTATGCAATTGGCTGATTTGCAGCTTGATAATTTGTTTAGTATGTTAATACAGTGATTTTGTCATACTATAAACTGATGTTACAAGTTGAAATTGTTAATTAGGATAAGATCATCTGGATCCCATATTTTATTTATATGTATCCAGTACGTACCTAATGAGTAACGGCTTCTTTTTAACCTTTCTGTGCAGACCGAGCTCAAATTAACTAAATTATCCTCTTAACAATCCCTAACTCATATTGAAATGATTGAAATATGGGCAATCTTTAAATACGTGCTCTTAAATGTGATGGTCAAAATTTGATACTACAAAGATATAATTTTTTTTTTCATTTAATAGTTATTGGGGATTTATCTGGTAAAACAAACAAACAATGTCCTTATTTGTGAAGATGTAAAACTTGAAGGATCAAGAAGTTATCAGTATTTACCCTATTATTTATTTTGGAAATGTCATTCAGATATACAAAGATACCAAATTTTGTCCCAGTACGAACCTGGCCAAGAATTTCAGCAAAATTTCTGTCTTGTTTATGCTACAGTGATGAGAATCTTGATTCCATTTGATGCCCTATTCAGAAGCATTCATTATCTCCACCAATGCGTTTTTGTCTTTAAGTGATATCTAAAATTAGAACACTACATTTTGGATTCTCAAGTGGAGTCCAAATGAACTTCGAAAAAGACTATTGGGTCAATTATGCTAATGTCATTTTCTTTTTCTTTACCATTTTTGATGATGATGGTATTCATGGATCAAACAAGAAATGTTCTACAAGTCTCTATCTTGGAGTATTTATTTGTAATGGTGCAATCCAATCTGCAACATGTCCAAGAGCATGACACATGATATTTATTAGTGCAATCGTTTGATTTAAAAGTTTAAGTTATTAAATATGTGTTTAATACTAACATTTATTTTTTTATTCTTAAAATTCATCGTTAATATTAAGTCAAATCTAATAAGTTTTCTCAAGTGAAATGCCGGGGTTTAGTAAAATTAAGATTAATCAATATATATCAATTGATTGATATGCATTAGGCGTGAAAGTTCAAATAAGGGAACTTGACTTTAGTATACGATACCAGCATTTGCTCCAAAAAGAAGACTGAAATGTTATTCTTGGAAGCTCTATTTGTCTGTCCAGGACAACAATTCCCATGGCCGAATCAATATCCTTCGATCCAAGGAAGTAAGCCGAACTTCCTTGGCTGCCGGATTTGAGAAAACAAATGACACTCAAAAAATGAAGGGAGAAAATAAAGCCAAAGCAAGAATTTTAAACTCATATGTATCGCATATACAGAAAATATTCTGGAGACAGTAACAAAATATTGTTGAAGTGAAGATTTCAAAATGATCATTACAAAACAAGGAAGTTGTTTTATGTTTTGTCATATTTTTGTTTGCCTTTTGAGATTTGCTGCATTTTCAACAGCAATTTCAATGCTGGTGTTGCGCATAGAGGTAGCTAGAAACAACATATTACATGATGGAAAAATCAATCTTAGAAAATCCTAGAGAAGGAAAAAGAAATCTCTTAGAATTCATTGATGATGTCAAAATTAAAGAAAAAAATTTCTCAAAATTTGAGGGAAAATAAAATGAAAATATTTCCTAATTAATTATTAAAATAAATAAGTAACACGAAAAGAAAACCCACCAAGCGTTTGTAGTCCAACGGTTAGGATAATTGCCTTCCAAGCGATAGACCCGGGTTCGACTCCCGGCAAACGCATGTTTTTTCTGCCGACATCTTTCGCTAGGGGAATGCACAGATTATCAAAGCATCATTTTAATATAGAGAATAGACTGAAAGATAAGGAAGAATGCCGATATTTTTTCTGCTGTAAGGTGAACATCTTTTGCTAGGGGATGCACAGATTATCTACTGATGTATTCTTAAATATTTACGTCAAGTTGTCTTTGTTGTATGTTTCGAAACACATGTAAATCACTCAATCGGCCTTTTATTCCTTTCCGGAAATAGGCTGTAGAATGAAAACGGATCACTTATTCTCCTTCAGACTCACTGGCAGGGTCTGAAAGGCGGCTAAAGTCACAGCGACTTCACATGCAAGAAATCCCAGCATTCAACCAAGAGTTGTTTGGGAGTCAGCATGAACGGAACATTATCATCCCCTGGGCTACTTGAGTTAAAAATGAAATTCCTACAGCCAATGCAGGACTCCATAATGGAGCTTTGAATCCTCTGAACAAACTGATAAATTTTGCTTCGTGATACCTGGATATTGATTCTGGGGCTGGTAATCCGTCAATGGATTTTTGTAGAAGCAACAGATATAGAAAACCATTGACTCCACCAACCAAGAATGCCAAAGCATAACTTTCATCGACTGATGAGTAGATAATTGATGTACCTACAAATATCTAAATGGCATCATAGAGTAATAAAGAGAATACAAAATCTTCATATTCCTTCATGCTTTCCTCATTAGCTATCTGAGCATTCAAAGCTGAAGTTGACTGCGAAGCACTTTTAGCCAAAAAGGTAAATGGACCCACAGATAATTCAGTTATACCAGAAGGTCTACGCTCCAACATGGATGCGTTGCCTCCCCGAGCAAGACATCATCGACTTCAAAATCATATTGGTAGCCAATATACTGGATCTTTTCTTCGTAATCTTCTTCCAGTGAAGGTTCACAAGCATTGATGATTGTCAGTCAGACAGTTGCACCAGCTAATCTCCACTGACCTGACCTTAGAAATGGAAATGAGGGAATCCAATTATTGAAGTTTTCCATAATGCTTTAATTTGTTTAGATTTCTAAATTTCAAATGTGAGACATCACACAAGCCTATCATTGGCGGTATCATTAAAAATCCATTCTGAGTTTAATCATAACATTTTGAAGACAATTAAGTATCAAGGCAGCACATTAACAAAACTGCTATTTGTAAACTAACCTGATTCAACACTGATTCAAAGTGCTACAACTCTTCCAAGTGTAGATCCCTCAAAAGCAAATTTATCAGAATAACCTCTTTGGAAATGGACTATATCAGGATCAACTGTGTCGTCCCCTGTGTTGGCTTAATGATGAGCCTTCAAATTTGCAGGTATCCTCTGTAATATAGAGTCACCATTTTTGTCTATCAAATACAAGAGTATACCGGCATTTAATTGACTCAGATTCAAGCCATAGATGTTACTTGTCTGTATCTTAACCTTAAACAAAGACCGAGATTCGCCAGCAATGAAAGATGAAAAAGTCCTTAGTGAGGTTTCAGTACAGACTTTTGCTTCTGTCACCGGCAACAGACGTGAATGTTTTGCATAGCCCTGAAAATCTGAAACACAAACTTACAAGTTCACTTCATCATGCTTCAAAAATTGAAGTTCCACAATCAAGAGAATGGTTGAATCTAATGCCAAAATCATATCCAAGAACATTGAGAAGCAGACATAACTGCTATAAACAATCCAAGCTCATCCTTTATCAAGAATGTCTCAGAAATTACAACATGATCGTAGAATGAGTTGGTTTAACTAGATACAACTTGGCCAAGTTTTAAAAAACAAAAATTTACATTAACAATGTTTTCCTTCTTTTTCATGTCTAGTTAAAATCAGTCCACCCATATTCCAGGCTTTGACACTGAATTATGCCTCTCTCATTCCATGAAAACATGCAAACTGAAGGCCAAATTTGATATTGGTTGGTATCCAAGATAAAAAGAAATCATTACTACTATGATTTTTTGATAGAATACATAGTTTGTTCAAACATTGCATTTGAAGATTCTACCTTGATATACTACAAACTAATAAGCATGGCAAGTGACAAAATCTAAACAAAAGATTGAATTCTAAAACTTCAACATAAAAAGCGACTTCGGCTGCCAAAAAAAACGATCTTTTTATCTCGTTATAGTTAAAATCCTCTTGTACAAACTCTCAATAACATCAAAAGAAATAACAATTACAGATACTATATACTTTGCAGAACAGAATAATACTAAGGAACTCCATTAAAGCTTTGCAATTGCCTGGAAAATCAAATTACATAGAAAGAATAGAAGCTAAGCGAAATCCACGATTTTGGAAGTGAAGTCTACGTTTTCTTGCGTAAAAGCGAATTGGGTATACAGGATTTCTTCGATTTGCTGCAGGGATTGCTTTCGTAGATACAGAAACTCCATATCTTCACCTGCGAGGGAGAAGAGCTCGTGTTTTTGGCGGTGAAAGTATTTATATTTTAAAAGAAAATTAATATTTAGTAATATTAATTACTAGATTTGCTTAATTAAATAAATTGGGACCTCGATCGCAAATTTTTATTGGAGTCTGCATGATAATGAACTACTAACTGCTACCCTGTATGCCCACAGAAAAAATAAAACTAATTAAAAAAGAAAAATCCTAATCCGTCATTTGCGTTTCGTTTCCCACCGACAAACCACACGGTTCACAAAACGCCACTCTCCTCTCCCTCACGTCAGCTCCGCCGCGGCATTTTTTTTTTGTCGCCGGTGCTCTATTCCATCGCCGTCGGCCCCGACAGAAGCCATTAAAGTGAGGTTAGTTGTTTTTTTTTTTGTGTGTGTGAATGATAATAAAACAATAATATAATTACTCTTCACTGTTCAACAGTCGCTGGCTCCGTTATAGGGTTACCATTTATTCATCTAACCTGACATCATTACTACGAATTTCTTTATTTTGATAGCTTGAGAGTTCTTTGTATGAAAATTAGGTGATACTGAAATAAATTGTTAAAAATAAAATTTCAATTTCTTATATGAATTTAATTGTTGTTGGAGTTCTTTTTTCATTAATTTTAATTGTAATTTTAAACTAGGTTTGTTTGCATGACATTTAAATTTTGCAGAAATTTTCTGTTTCGGAAACTTCTAATATTAGAAGTCTGTTTTAACGGATATCATTAGAAGAATGGAGGTATCGAATGTCCTCATCAGTGCGGTTTGGTTTTCAGTTCTTCATTTTTTCAATGCGAACCTAAATTGAACTGAAAAAAACCCACTTAATCGAAAGTTAATTGCATTTGTAGTATTAACCGTATTCGTTGTCCATAATGCTTTACTCTTATGTAAATCTTTCCTCTTCTTAGCAAGCAACCCCAAAGCAATGCAGGATATAAAATATCGAGCTTCGAAGAAACTGTAGACAAACAAGTTGGAATTTGTTTGTCGGTGCTAGTTTGTTTGACTGGTAAAACAAGAGGTATAAAATTTGAATTCTTCTCATGCTAGGCTTGAGGAGTGGTTTGTGTAACAAGAGGTTTGAAGTTCAATTCATGCTCACACCAGGGTTGGGAAAGGGTTTGATTTAGCTTGTTGGTATAATAATGAACCTTTTGTAGTTTTCCAAGTTGAATATTTGATGACGTTGAAAATTTACGGTACAAGTATTTATGTTGAATTCCAGGTTTCAGTAATTCCTATGCAGGATAAGGAAGTTATGTCTATAACCGTGCTATCTTCATGCTGTTATATTTCGATTCACAGCCTTGGAAAAAGTAGAAAAAACTCTGTCACGTCCCAGGCCATTTCTTGGTGATGGACAAAGGATCCTGAATCAACTCGCTACAAAAAAGGTGAAAATGATAACTCGTAGGTTTTCTGTTTCTGCTGCAACTGAAGGTTCTGCAAAGTCATGCAAATCTGAAGAAACTATCCCCTCGTGGGCAAAGCCAGATGCAGATGAGCCTCCTCCTTGGGCGAGGGATGGAGGCAAAGGCCACACATCACTACAGAGCTTTGAGGTTCCCTTTTATGTATATTTGCTTGCCTCAACAGTGACTGCAATTGCTGCAGTAAGCTTCCACATGCTCTTCCTTTAATCTTTACTAGACAAGAACATGAAACACTGAAATTATTTGAAAACTTTTGGTTGCAGGTGGGTTCTGTTTTTGAGTATGTGAACAGGGAGACCGGTTTTTGGAGTTGTCAATCCAGACAGCATCTTTTACGCTCCATTGCTAGGATTGTTTGTATTTATCGGCCTTCCTAGTTCCGTTAGTTCTTTTACTTAGTTTTTATTCTTGGTTTTTATTCTGTTTTGCCGTGTTCCAGATAATCGCACCCTCAAAAATCTGTTTGGTTTGGGGCCTGAATTTGAAATCCCACGAATCATTGCCTAGAAGAAGTTTTACAACATTTGTGGTTATTGATCTGCCAAAATTTATATTCTTTTGAAATCTGACAATCTAATTGGAGTAAAGTTTCAGCCAAACCATCACCTGTCTGGCATTGATCGGCTGAAACTGAGTATAGATTTCTCGAAGGTTGAGGAAACCTGAAAATTTATGAGAAAATTGTTGTATTAATTTCACCATCTAAGCTTTACTTCATCACCTAAGCTTTACTTAATTTGCAGGCTTTTCTTTGGTTCAAATCTGTTCAAGCTGCTAACAAAGAAGCTGAGGAACAAGACAGGAGAGATGGATATATGTAACTAGTCCTCTATTTGGGAGGTTTGCATTTTGTTAAAATGTAAATCACAATAAGATTGTTCAATTTTTTATGTAAAAATTGTGTAATTAATGCATTAAAAATTGTAAATACTCATTTATTATATACACTTGGCAAGTACAAATATTGATAAGGTTATTATCACCCGATGAAAATTGATAATATTTTACTTAAATAGTGAATATGCAGAAATATTTATTTATCTACTTTTCTCTCTAAAAATATTATTTATAATTATTTTTTATATTTTTATATAAAATAAAAAAATTAATTGCGCACTCAATAATTAAGACTGAATAATTGAAAAAATTCACACACCCTTATTACTAATAACCTAAAAAATAAATTTAGTAATTTCTATTAAATCATTATTGTTATTTAATAATTAAATATATGTATTAATAATAAAATAAAAGTAAAGTAAAATAAAATTATTAGATATTAAATTAATTTTTAGTTATAATTTAATTAAATCTATGTTACAATGATAAAGAATATATCTAATTTTGTTATTGTATATAAAGGTATGTAAGTAATTATAAATTATATTTTTAAAAAAGAGAATTTTTTTTTTTCATTTTTATCATTTACATAAAATATTATTAAATATCAGACGACGTTAGTGACAATAATATTATGTATAGACATTTTTATATAAATTTATTCACATAAATTAATTTAATAATACTATATTATTATAGTATGCTTTTATTCTAATTTTTATAAGTTAGAAATTATAATAATAGAATTAAGAAAATAAATTGAACATCAAATTGCAACTTAGCATGACCCCCAAAGAAAAGTTGTAGTTGAACTATAACATTGTATGAAAATATTAAATATTTTATAAAGATTTATAATAATTAAAAAATATGTATATTAAAATAATAATTATAATATAAAAAAATATATATTTCAAATATTATCATTTTATTGCGCATGATTTGCTTTCCTTTGAATATATATACATATTTTTATTATATTACTGAAATGTCAAAAAATTAATTTTTATATCACACACACACAAAAAAAAAAAAAAATGCTCCATTGTTGGCAATGGCATATCTTATCTTATCAACTCTCAATATTAAACTAAAATATTTTATAAATATATAGAGACAATATTCATGATTGATTTAAATGTAAACCTTCAATCACTTACCAATGTCACCATTCCACTTTCATCGCTCTCATTCGCCGTTAATATTACTGAATCCAAATTGAATTTCTTTTAATATTTTTTCTATTTTTTTTGGAGGGATAAATCATTTTTTTGACAATAAAAAAATTATTTTTTTAAGTGCATGAAAATGAGTAGCATTGCACTAATTAAACAGTAATTTAATAGTTTCAATTATTTTTTTTAAATAATTAATTAAAACCAAGAAAAGTCTAACACATTACAACTCAATATAACATGAACTTCATGAGTTTGTATGTCACGATCGGAGTTCGGACGACTTTTTAAATTTGGTTGAGCCCAAATAAATATAAAATACAAATAATTTAATTATATTTTAAAAAAAATTATCAATAATTATTGTAAAAAATATATTTTAATGCGTGTGTGTTTTTTAAGCATGAATTAATTATATACTTTCAGACAGTGCCGGACCTACGGGAGTGTAGCCCGGCTAAGTCAAGAAAAAAAATATAATTATATTTTAGTCTCTAGTGTTATATATAATAACAAGTAAAAATATATTTTAATATTTTATTATAAATAGATCCTAAATATTAATTTTTATTACAAGGACTTATTTGTTACAAATAACCAAATTATATATTTCTTATAATTATATTATAAAATAAGAATTTATTTGTTATTAACTAAGTATTGGATTAAAAATTTTTTTATATAAAACTTAAATCATATTTATATTTAACTTGTAAAATCATATATCTTTTTAAATTTTATAGGAAATTATATTATTTTTTATATGAAAAATTGTAAATACTCATTTTAACTTATTACTTATATTATAAACTTTTAAATACTTATTTTTAATTTATTATTCATGTATTACTATTTTATGATATCAACTGTTTTCTATTCTATTTATTTAATTAAAATTTTTTATATTTACGAATATGTGATAAAAAAAAAAAAATTTTAAAAATGAGTAATGCTATTCATTTTAAATAAGATAACATGTATTCATTAGATGATATAAGGAGACACTAAATAATTTTAAAAATTATAAAGTTTATTATGGAACGATTACGTGTCAATCTACCTATTACTTTATTTGAGTTTTATTTTTAAACAAGCAACATTATTAGTTTAAAATATGAAAATAATATTAAGTATCTGAATAGTTTATTCTACCTAAATTAGAAGTATAGTGTGATTTTTATTAATTAGAGAATAGATTTTACAATTTTTAAATAACTAATTATTTTATATTATTATTTAATCAATAAAAATTACAATATTATGTAAATTAAAATTTATTAATTTATAAAAATATACCATATACTAGTTAATAAAATTGCTTAATTTTTTAAAGTTAGTTATAATATTTTTAGTTTATATATATATATATATATAAAACTTTGTCCTGTTAAAATTTATAAAATTATAACTTAGTCTGCGATGAATTCACCGCGCTCGCAGGCATCTCAAATTTCGGTTCACTTTAAAAGTTCTTTTTCCTTACGGAATTTTTCCCCACAAAAGCCATGATCTACACTTCCCGTCTGTTTCTCCTTAAATCATTCCATCTTCTCCCATAAAATCCTTTCATGGAGATTTCGCTCTTAATTTCATCACTGAAATCAAAGCACTATCTCAATAGATTCTGCACTTGCAGCTTTGATTTCAGTTACAGGATTCTCTTCTCATCTGAACTTCTTCGGTTCATTTTGTCCCATGTTCATGGCACCACCGGAAGGGAAAGAAAACGCCATGGGAAACCCACCAACATCTTCTCCATCGAATTTCCTACCTACCAACACCACCTATGCCCCTTTCCGGCCACCGGAAAAGGTAATAAACTGACCTTCATTCCTCTTATCTTTCTAATCTATTTCGAGGTTGCCGGGGGTCCGTAAGGTGAAGAGCCTGCAGCTCAGGCAGCCGGACCTTTCCTTTCTTTACTCGGATTTCTCATATTTCCATTTATCTGGAGTGTCCCAGAAGCTCTTATCACGGCGGAATTATCCACCGCCTTCCCCGGAGACGGCGGGTTTGTCATCTGGGCTCATTGCGCGTTCGGCCCTTTCTTTGGATCTCTGATGGGTTCCGGGAAATTCCTGAGCGGAGTTATAAACGTAGCTCTTTTCTGTTATGTTTATAAAGTATCGGAAGAAAGTAATTCATCCCCTGGAATCAGGTTGGCCAAGAAACCTGGCAATAAAGCTAACACTTGTTTTCTCTCCATTCTCAACTTCAGAGGACTGGCAATCGTCGGATACTTCGCCGTCTTCCTGGCTATCATCTCCCTCTCTCCGTTCAAAATCACGTGTCCGATGGCCATCCCCAAGCTTCACCCTCGTCGATGGGTGAGTCTAGGCCAAAAGGTTGTGAAGAAAGATTGGAATTTGTTCTTCAACACACTTTTTTGGAACCTGAATTTGTAGGATAATGTTTCCAATCTAGCTGAAGTAGAGAAACCACAGAAAACGTTTCCATTAGCATTATTTGTTGCAGTTATTTTCACTTGTTTGTTCTATCTATTTCCTCTTTCCGCTGTCATTGGTACTGTATTTGTGGATCAGAATCAACGTGGATTCGGATTCCATGCTGATGCTACAGAAATCTTGGCAAGAAAATGGCTAAAATTCTGAATTGAAATTGCGGCGGTTCTTTCAGGAATTGGATTATTTGAAGCACAATTAAGCAGTCGTTCTTATCAGCTTATGGGTATGGCAGATTTAGGGATTTTACCAAAATTCTTTTCGATTAGATCGAGATTTGGGTACTCCTTGGGTTGGACTATTGAAATCGACATTGACTACTCTTGGAGTTTCATAAATGAACTTCACTGAGATTGTTGCTTCAGCAAATTTCCTGAACAGTTTGGGAATGTCATTGGAATTTGCATCATTTCTCTGGCTGAGGAGAAAATCACCCCAATTGGAGAGGCCTTTCAGGATTCCATTGAAACTTCCTGGATTGATTCTTATGTGTTTGTTTCCATCTTGTTTTTTGATTTTGATCATGGTGATTGCTACCGAGACTGTTTACCTGGTGCATGGTTTGATGACTGGAGAAGCCGTTTGCTGGTATTTTCTGATGAAATTTTGTTAAGGCTAAGAATGTGTTCAAGTTCAGTCATGATGGTGATAGAGAATTTGGAGAATGACTTTTCAGAAAAGGACTTCCGCATAAATCGCTTTTCAGAAAAGCACTTTTCGTTCAATAATTTAATGATAAAGAACAAATAAAACTTTTAATTCCATAGTTTTATGAAAATAATAAACAGTATTATGAACTATCATTTATGAAATAGTTATTTATTTTATTATTTTGTGATAACAATCTTTTTTTTAAGGGATAGTTGAGCATTCTTAATTTTTTATTTAAAAAAATTAATTCATTTTAAGATGATTAATTTAGTGGTCTATATATATATATATATATATATGGAGTATTATATTAATTTTTTATTATAATAAGAGATATAATCACCGAGTTGTAAGTATTAAATACATATTTTTAGCTTTAAATTTTATTTAATAAATTTTGGGGATTTAATAATTGATTTTTTAAAATTTTAATTAGCTCAATATATATAAACTATCGCTAGTATTATTTAGAACAAAGGATATTTAAATTTTTAAATTTTTATTAAAATAATATTTTAGTATTTTTTTTACTCTTTTGCATTTTTGAAAATTAATTCTATCATTGTGTAAATTACGAAATTTGGAATTCAATAATACTAATAAAAATTAAATTAATTATAATAAAAAATATTAGAAATTAAGATAAAAATAAATATTTTTTAATTTCATAAAATTCAAATATCCTTTCAACTAACTTTTAATACGTAAATGTACTCTACCCGTTATATAAATATGTATAAAGATTGAAGTTTTATTCTACACGGAATGTCATATGATTAATTAGAGCGTTTTGATTGGTCAAATTATATTGAATGTTAAGATCCTAAACCATTTCAAGATAAAATTTCAACTTCAATTAATAACAACAATTGACATCTTAAAAACTCACAAGAAGAATAAATAAATAAATAAATATATTTATCTATCTATATGATTCCTTCTTTGTACTCTCTGTCCTTTGTTAGTTTGGATTTTGCTATCACAATTATTTGATTAGAAAAATGACATATATCTAATAATTTCGTTAAATGATAATTACTCTTATTTTATGCTTCATGATAAAATTTATTCAAGCTTTAAAAATTATGGTAAATGCTCTTCTGTAAAATTAATTTAATTAATTTTTTTTTTATTTTTTATAGTATAATAATTATTATGCCCTCAATCTTTGTAAAAATATAAAAATATAAAATTATTATTAAAAAATTATATAAAATACATAAAATTTATATTTTAAATAATATAAAAGATTTATAAATTATATTTAATTTTTTTTATTTTTATATTTTTATAAAAGTTAAGGGTATAATAATTATTATATTACAGAAAAAATAAGAAATTAAAAAATTAATTTGATAAAAAGTATTTATCATAGCATTTAAATTTCTAAGAATTTTATTACGGAATATAAAACAAGAGAATAATTATTATTTAATAAAATTATAGATATATTTGTAATTTTTTCATATTTAGATTCCCTTTCACTATCATACCATACCCTTTAATGAAATTTCACGAGCCCACAACTCCAATCAATTTATTCAGTTATAGAAAAAACAAAAAATTAAGAAAATAATTATTATTTAATAAAACTATAAGTTTATTAATAATTCTCCCATATTTGATTCCCTTTCCCTATCCTACCATCCCCTTTAATGGAATTTCATGAGCCCACAACTCCAATCAATTAATTCAGTTACGGGTAAGTCTATTTGGACTGACCCAATCCAGCCCCTGTTTTCAATTTCACACAAATATCATAGACAACTCTGTTTTTTTTTTTGTTTTTTTGTTTTTGCCATTTATATCATAGAAATCCCCAATGACGGAAGATATTATGGACCTGTATAAACATAATTGAAAATTTTAGGGGTTTCTATGATATATTTTTCATACCTAGTTACAATCCTGTCTGAAATTTTTGGTCCAAATAGAGTTTTCTCATTGATTCCATATTTTTGTCCAAATAGTACGGAATGTGCTATCAATTGTCATGCTCATGCATCGTCTATTTTCATGCTTTCTTTCAAAAGTTTCAACCAAATCTTCCATACCGATTGAAATTTTTTCCTATAATTTTAATTTTGTTGCTTATAATTAAAAACAAAATTAGAATTTTTATTTTTAAAAATTTTTTGTTGTAATTTTAACTAATTTATTTTAATTTTAAGTCTTTTATTGTATTTTTTGATTATTTTAATTATAAAATATAATTAAAAAATAATAAAAGATTAAAAATATGCACATATAATAATTCTTTAGGCTCTTTGGAACATCCAAAATGATTTTCTCTTTCTTGTGATCTCTCTATTTTCTTTCATTTCGATGTTGTTGTATGAAGCTGAATTCTACAAAACTTTATTTTTCTCAAACACACAAACACACACACACACACACACAAGTGATAAAATTAATAATAAGTTAAACTTATTTTTGGGATTCCAAGTTTTTCATTCAGAGGTTTATTTTGTCGTCCTTCTGCTGCTCTTTTTCACTTGGTTTTTCTTTAATAAATTCGTTTCTTTTGGAGACAACCACCATAAATTGGTGGTAAACTCATCTCATTGAATCGTGATGCTCGTTCTATTTATTTATTATTTTCAATTATTTGTGCGAATTATTTTATAAGATTAAATCTTCTCTTTAATTTAATTTTACACAAGTTTTGATTACATTCAATGCCACCAGTATTGATAATCACATTATTGAACAAATTCAACCAATCCAAATTATACAGTTCTCAAAACAAGAATTCAAATCAATCTTATCAAGAACACCGCCAAAAAAATCAAAATCTTGATTAAAAAAAGTGAGAGAAGAAGAACAAAATCTCTCTCACGTTGGCTTACTTGAAGAACAATTCCCACAACCAGCACCAACCACAGCTAAATCGTCAAAAAAACTATCCCTTCTGTTGGGTAGAATTTTTCCTTTTTATGTGAATAAAAAATCATATGGTAGGTGTGTTTGTTCCCTCTTTAATTTTGTGTTTGTTCCCTCTTTAATTTAATTTTGACACTTTTGTCATTTTGTTTAAACTTTTTTTTTATCTTTTTGACATTATAATGTTATTTAAAAGAGTATAGAAGAGTGTAAGAAAATTTTTTTGAGAGAGAGAAAACATACGAGAGAAGAGAGAAAAGAAGAGAGAAAAGTTTTTATTTTCTTCTCATTGTGCAGTTTTGATCAAATATTTTTTTTGAAAAATATAACCGTTGGATCAAGCTGAAATTTGATCTAGGAGTTCTTAAGATCGTGTTTTATGATCTGAACGGTGAAGATGGTTTTATGTATTTTATAGCATTAGTTTTGAGCCGTGAATAGTGGCTGATTATGTGCAAATTTGTTTCATTACACAGTCTTCATCAAACTTTCGATCTGAACTTGATAACCGTTAGATTGTCACAAAATTTGAACAAAATCTTCTGAAGATATAGTTCAATAATATGATCGGTTAAGATGATGTTTTGTGTGCTATAACTTCACTTTTAGGGCATAGAACAAAAGCTCGATTTGGGTGAATTTTCTCCATACTTTCTCAATTTGTTACTCCTTTTGTTGTTAGTTGTTTCTCCTTATTTGATACTTGATTTGTGGTTATTTGGTAGAATATTTTGTAAGACTTTTTTTATGTAGTGGATCTTCTTTGATGGACTTAAAATTCCGTAATTTTTACCCTTGATTGGAAGGGGTTTTCCACGTAAAAATTTTGACATCTCTTGATTGGTGATTTGTGTTATTTGATTTATATTTTTCTACCATTATACTTACTTTCTCATATCATTATTGTGCTTGATTTTCCGTGCTCCTAACATATTCAAGTAAAGAAGGAAGTTTAGATTGAATTTTTATTCCGCTTTATTATTCGGTCTTATATTATTTTAGTGCTTCATTCCCAACAGTGTGGTATCAAAGCTTACTGGTTGAATATTTGTGATTTCTTTATTTGAATGATGGAGGCAAATATTAGCAAAATTGTGTGCTTGAATGGTAGTAATTATCACAAATGGAAGGGTAAAATGAAAGATCTTTTATTTGTAAAAAAAATACATTTGCCTGCATTTGCAACTCAGAAGCCCGAGTCTATGTCTGATGAGGATTGGAAATTTGAACATCAGCAAGTTTGTGGTTATATTAGACAATAGGTAGAAAATAATATTTTTAATCACATTGTTAATGAGACACATACTAGAATCTTGTGGGATAAACTTGAAATATTTTATGCTTTGAAGACTGACAATAACAAGCTGTTTTTGCTTAAGCAGCTAATGAATTTGAGATACAAAGAAGGCAGTCCTATTTCAGATCATTTGAATGATTTTCAAGGTGTTCTTGATCAGTTGTCTGGAATGAGTGTAAAATTTGATGACGAGATATAGGGTCTTTGATTGCTTAATACTCTACTTGATTCTTGGAAAATTTTTCGTATTTCTTTGACTACTTCTGCTCCCAGTGATACAATCACTATGAAATATGTTAAAAATGGTATTTTGAATGAAGAAGTGAGAAGAAGATCTCAAGGTTCATCTTCATCATCTTCATACTCAGATGTTCTAGTTATTGAAGATAGAGAAAGAAATAAATTCAGAGAATAAAGAGGTAGAGATAAAAATAGAAGTAAGTCAAAGTCCAAGTATAAGAATGCCACTTGTGATCATTGTGGTAAAACAAGAAATACAAAAAAGTTCTGTTTCAAGCTAAAAAGAGAGATGAGACAGAAAAAGAAAGACGGTGATAATGAAAATCGTGTTGCTACTACTGTTGATGATAATTTTCTTGTTGCTTGTGATGAAAGTGTTATCAATTTGGTATGTCATGAGACGAGTTGGGTAATAGATACTAGTGCTTCTTGTCATGTTACTCCAAGAAAGGAATTCTTCACTTCTTATACACCCGATGACTTTGGTGTATTAAAGATGGGAAATGATAGCAAGATAAATGTGATTGGCATGGGAACAGTTTGTTTGAAAACTAATAATGGTTCAAGATTAGTTCTTAATCACGTAAAGCATGCACCTGACATTCGCTTAAATTTAATCTCTGCAAGAAAGCTTGATGATGGTGGTTATTATAATATCTTCAGAGATGGACAATGAAAACTTACTAAAGGTTCATTAGTTGTGGCTAAAGATAACAAGTCTTCTAATTTATATATGTTACAAGGTTCTATTTTTGGTAGCTTAATGAATATGGTGCAAAATGATACTTTATCAAAATTGTAGCATTGACGGCTAAGTCATATGAGTGAGAAGGGGATTAATTATTTGGCCAAAAAAAAATGTACTTTCTGGGATTAAGAAAGTTAAATTGAACAAGTGTGCTCATTACTTGGTTGAAAAATAGAGAAGAGTTTCTTTTCAGAGTCATCCTCCTTCAAGAAAGTCAGATTTACTTAAACTTGTACACTCTAATGTTTGTGATCCTTTAAAGGTAAGATCACATAGTGGTGCACTTTATTTTGTGACTTTTATTGATGATCATTCAAGGAAACTTTAGGTTTATATTTTAAAGACCAAAGATCAGGTTTCTAAGAAGTTCAAAGAATTTCAAGCTTTAGTTGAAAGACAAATAGGTAAGAAATTGAAATGCATTCGTACTGACAATGGTGGTGAATATTATGGATCGTTTGATAATTATTATAGACAATAAGGTATTAGACATTAGAAAATTCCTCCTAAGACTTCTCAGTTGAATGGTTCAGCAGAGAGAATGAATAGAACTTTAATAAAGAGAGTCAGATATTTACTTACAGAGGCAAAGCTGTCAAATTCATTTTGGGCAGAAGCACTTTGTACCATTGCTTATGTTATCAATTTGTCTCCTACTGTTGTTTTGGATGGTGATGTTCCTGACAGAATTTGGTTTGGTAAAAATATTTTTTATGATCATTTGCGAGTTTTTAGATGCAAAGCTTTTATGCATATTCCTAAAGATGAAAAGTCTAAATTGGATGTTAAGACCAAGCAGTGCATCTTCATTGGTTATGTTGAGGATGAGTTTGGCTATAGATTATATAATCCAGTTGAAAAGAAGCTTGTTAGAAGCCGTGATGTAGTGTTCTTTAAAGACAAAACTATTGAAGATATTAAAAAGGTTAAGAAGAAAGTTTCTGAAAGCAGTGAAAGCTTGGTCGATATTTATTTACGTCGTTCAAAATTTGACGTAAAGAAAAATTTTAAAATGGAGTCGCCATCTATCCAAATAATGGTGGGATAGATCGCCTAAAAAATTTAGATT
>JAWDEX010006290.1:664-35748 GCA_035221805.1 Trichilia hirta
ATAAGTGCCTACAACTTACAGGGCATAGCACACCCTAATGTGATGGGACATTTAAATAGTTACTTGAGCGGTGTACTGGTCGGTCCCATCCAAAACTCCCATTTTTTAAATAGAGGAATGGGATCGCCTTGGTGATTAAGATGGGGATCGAGATACCAAGACGACCAGAGCTAGGTCAAATTACTTGGTTAATAACAGTTAGGTTAGAAAACTTTCAGTTGAGTAGATCTCGAATTGGTAAAAGTCATTAATAGAATTCATCCAATTGAACCCAATCTCAAAGATAGACAACAAGCTTGAGGCTCAACGAAGCAAAAAGTATCAACATGAAGAAACTTGTGAAGGTTAGCGTGAAAGAAAGAGCCGACATTCATTTCTTCATAGCTGAGTCTATTAAAAAGAGGGATCAGCCTTATCGCAGTGATTAGATCTCTAATTGTTCATCCTCTCAGTTAAATGATCAACGGGATTAGTGAGCTAGAGAGTTGGGTTATCTTTTCTTTTTGCGAGGGAAAGTCCTCCCCTCTATTGATGGAACCATTACCTCAGTTCAACGGTCTTCGTTCTTTAAACAGTCATTATTTTACTCATTTTGTAAAGAATATAAGACAAGTCTTTATTATTTTAAGTTGTTAGAAAATCATATCTAACAAATACTATTAAACATATTTTATATCTTTGAATACACCTTTTTACTTTCAAAACAATAGGACATCCATAGAATTCTCTATTTTTAAAATGGTAATATTAAAAATACTAATGTTTTATATAAATTCTTTCTACAGAATAGCGTGATAATATTGTATAATTATCATATATATTATATTTTCACAAAAGTAAATAAAATTTTACTAAAATAAAAGAAAAATAATTTATGCAGAACATGTGACAATAACATAATAGTTTTGTCCTATAACTTTGTATAAAATTTACATCTATAATATTATTATTTTTAAAAAGTTATTAGTATGTTAAATTGCAAAATACAATATAATTTAAATGAAAAAAGAAAGAGAAAACTATTCAAGACTAAGGGCATATGCCGTCTTAAGAAATACTAGCCACGTAACTTTTATAGCTTTATAACTATTACAAGATGAAAGTTAAAATATTAAATACTAGTTAAAAATGAATAAATTTCACTAAAAAGAAGTATTTTTAAAATAATTTTCACAACTTTATTTCCAAACACTAAATAAAAGCTTATAATACTAAATATACTCTTATAAATATATGAAATTTAGGGGTGATAATTGGATCACAACGTAATCATTGGATAAAATATTGATATAAATAAATGAATTTGAGTCAAAAAAAATTAGCATAAATAATAAATTAATCATATTTTCATCATCCACTTATTAAACAAAATGTATCCATGTTTGAACCTATTTATTCATCAATTTGTTTAAATATAGTTAGTTACACAAATTCTGTTACGTCAATTCATGACACTAATCATTTAAGACCCATTTATTTGATATTATTTATAATTTTGTTAGTCATATATGGATTATAATTCGCAAATATATTAAATAAAAATCTTATGTTATGTTCTCGTCTGTGAGGACTACATGTACCAACTATCACAAGTTTTTGAGATATACTCAGAATTGTAAAACATACTTCTCAGACCTGTAAAATATTTAGGTACCTGTTATTTCTTAAATACACATATGCATGCAATACAAAATTCATTCTGTATCAATATCATCATAATGTCATAAATTATCTCTCTAAGACTTTTCAAAATATTTTTCAAAACAAACATATATCAATTTGCAAACTATTCAAATACATAGTCCAAAAATGTTCTTTACAAATCTATAATTCAATACATTTATGACTATTGTCAAACATTTTCAGTGGACCAAATAACTAAGTAGTGAATTGAGAATAAAAATTATACCTCAAGACTCTAAAACTCTAAACAATCACCACCGTTGATTGTCACTCCCTCTCCTTGTGATTTTCTAAAATTGAAGTATGAGAAAAAGAATATACAAAAATATACTCTATGAGTAGATATAAAAATATAAATATATATAATAAATAGTTATATAAAAATATTTTTAAAAAATATTTATAATTGCATAAAAAACAATTATTTTTTCAATGAAAATATTGCCTGTTATCTGAAAATTATTAGATTGACCTCTTTTCTCGATAATTACTCTGTCCAAGATCAATCCTAAGCTATCAATGATTATCCTCTATCTATAAAAAACCAAATGAGTGTTCATTAAAAATAAACACACATTCATTTATAAATAAGGTTTATACTTACTTCGTAAAAATCTGCCTATCATTAAAGTTAGTCTCAAGTAGTACATGAATTTACAGGTGTCTGTCATCAACATTCTCACTTATTGAGTTATTTCACAAATATGATTGTAATTCTCCTTATATCAGCTCCACCGATGCACATACTTATCTAGGATGATTATTGTCTTTCCTCGTGTTACTTAAACTCTAAAACTATAAATGGCTCTTTAGCCATTATTATTATAAACTAAAATAAATCATAGAATTCAATATTCAAAATTATAAATATGTATATCATCAAAGTTTTCATCATAATATCAAAACATAACTATTAAAGTTGGCCTTCGGCTACATATATAAATCTTTAATAGATTACTAATCATGGGCCATTAATTTTCTTTGAACAATCATAAGAATAATTTTATTTTTTAATTCATAAAATAATAAATTTTTATGAAGCAATTTAAAAAATACTTAAATAAAATAATTTCACTTACAATTTAGGAAAAGTATATACTCCCTGTCCATCTCTCGTATTTCAAGAGCTCTTCAGTCAGTCTTTTCATAGCCTAATTCATACATGTTGACAATCTCATCAATTCTAAACTATCAAATGAAACTAATTCTATAGGATCAAATGAAACTAATGCAACTTACGAGTATGCTTAATTTACTAGAGTTTTCTAACTAAACTTAACTTATCAAGTTTTTTGGCAAATTTTGACCAGATTTCTACCAAATAAAATTCTATAATCATTTCTATGTCATTACAATCCTCTCTCTAACTCCAATTTAACAAATATAACACAATTTTTTAAATAACATAGTTTTGGATAAACAGTGCCTTTTTGAAATATAATTTTTTTGATTTTATTAAAATCTTAAATTTACTTATTCTAATCCTTAAATTGTTATAATTAAGTATAATTTCTCAAATTTATGTTCAATTCATCAAATTCATGTATACATAATAAATCGTAACTCCCTAGTTTCATCTAAATTATAAATGTTTAAAACGAATTAAAAGTTTTACCGAGAATTTAATTATGACTGAGGATGTTATATAAATTACTCTAATTTTTGAAAGTTCAAATTTGTTCTGAAACTCTAATATTGATTTCTGTTTAATTTTTTTACTAAATTTAAAATTATAACTTAGAGGAGATAGAATGGGTTGTGTTCTAATAATTTTATGCAAGAAATTGAGATTTAATAGGTGAAAAAGGAAGAAAATTAGAACGAGAAAAGAAATGCGGAGGCGGAAGAAGGAAGGCGAAAAATCGAGCAAAGCGGAAGGAGGGGGAGAAGAATGAGCGATTCCCCATCACGTTGGCATTTGATAATCCTTTAAAAAGACGAACATGCCCTTATTTAGAAAGAGAAAGAAAAAATTTCAGAAGGGCTCAAGGGTCCTTTCACCCTAACATTAACATAACATCCATTTCTATTTTTTTACGTATTAAAGTACTTTTTTGAAAAGTTTTATATTAATGCAAACTAATTAATTGTGTTTAATCGAATTTGATCGATTGAGTACTCCTAGCTAATTGAATTAAACCACTAACTGTGTTTAATCATATGACACGAATGAGATTCATTTAATAATGGCGTCTAAATATGATGCAAATGAGAATAAATTCACTGGTAAAACATTAATATGAATTTAAGACTCAATGAGTAAAAGTTAGATAAATATTTTAATAGAAAAGTTAGTGGCACTCTAAACTAAACAACTCAAAACACAATGTTACCAGATTTTAATAATTAGTTCCATTGGAAAAATAAATATAGGAACTTGTTTATTCATTGAATAATTGAGATAAAAGCCTATTTATAATAAATTATTTTTCTTAATTCTACTCAAATGGGCCAAATAAAACTTAAGATCTAGACAAGAAACTAATTAGTAAGAATCTTAATACAATAAGATAATACTAAATAATTAAATAAAACTCCTAAAACTAAATAAGAAAATTAGTTAATACTAAATCTCAATAAAATAATAAATACTAAAAATTGTTCTACATCATATTCTTACAATTAAAAAAAACTTGCCCTCAAGTTTTACTAGTGGACAAAACTTGTAATGAAGAAATAAGTCATCCTGCAACTCGAACTTTGCAAATTTTTGAAGCTCTAAAATTATTAGCCTTTTATCAATCTTTCTAGAAACTCTAAAATAACCATACTTCACCATTTTTTGTGATTGTTGGTGACCCTTCTAAAATAATAGTTTTTGTAAGAAAAAACCACTTTCAAGCTTCTTGATGCTCTTCCCAAAACTCATTGAATATACTTGCAAATTAAATTCACCTTCTCTGCCAAATCTTCTTCAAGAACAACCTTCGGATCTTCATTGTTAATAGGTAGAACCATATTAATAGTTGGCAAATCATTTTCAAGGATAGCCTTCCAGTCTTCAGTGTGGATAGGTATAACCATATCAGTTATAGGCAATTTATCTTCAACTTAAGACTCCTGAATAATCTCGATCTGATCATTGGGCTCAATACACAAATCAGTAAATTAAGATATCTTTTCTTTTCTAATATCTTTCATCTTTTCTTTTATCGGCGAAATATCAATCCCATTAACATGAAGAAACAAGCCTTTCACCTTAGGCTGTAAGTTCTTCAATGCTCGGTCTATGATCTTTCGTGTTTGTCTTCTTTCCGTCTTGGTTTGCAATTTAACTCTCAAAATCATATTAACAACATCTCAGTAATTACGAGTAATCAAAGATAAAAAGAGTATTCTTTCTTTCATGTCAACACATAATTCTCTCACGAGTCTTCAAATTAATTACTCTTCATCTCTGGCAAAATTAATAAGAGAATAGTATCTTCAAAATTCAGACTCATAAACTTTAAAAAAAATTGTATTTTCTCGATAATTCTCAAATTTTCAAGCATCATCTTGAATCATGAGGAATAAAATATTCTTTTATTTCTTATTCATCTTATACCAAGTTTGAATCTCGTCTATTTTTTGTAGAATTCGTTTTGCTTGCAAATTTTTCTATCAATCATATGTCCATCCACAATGTACAATAAAATTTTTCTCGAATCAAAATATCTTGTGAATCATAAACAATTCCATTAAAAAGCAAACATCGTTAAAAGATTGATATGCCATTTTTTTACACTCAATATTTTTGTTTCAAATCTGAACAGATTAGAATGTTCATACTGACCCATTCATATATCCGCGTTTATAATTATGATACGATTAATTAACAAATCTTATCCTTGTTCACTAAAAATTCTATTATATTCGTCTAAAATATAACACGATCATTACATGTGTACGTGAATAGTTACGCTAAAAAATTTCACAAAAATAGAAGAACAAGTTGCAGATTACAAGTTCCATTAATTGCTAATTGCTAATGATATATGGCTTGCTTCCGACTGCCAACGGGTCTTGCTCGCTTAGCATTGATAGTTATTGATCTCTTATACCTAAAATTTGGCATCCATGGATTTGCTGGAGAGATATAGCTAGTATCGAAACATCATAATAAAGAAAACCCATTGGATTTGCTTGCTACCTTTCCGATTGCAACAGCGAAAAAGACATTTACAAAAGAAAATACATTGGATTATTCTTCTCTGTATGAAGTGGAATTCCCTTTTTTTGTGTTATTGTACCTTTCTCTTAACATTTAGCAGAAACAGCCAAACAGTAGTCTTTCCACGACCGCAAACCCCAAAACGTGGATAAATGCGATACAAGTGTTAATTACTTTCAAAGAGTAGTCTTACTCGTTTCTTTCTGCCTTCCTAACCTGCCTGCTTTGACATGAGAAAAGGTAGGGGGTAAAGCAACCCACTTTATAGTAATGCCACATTAAAATGGATTTGGCAATACAAATAAATTAGATATATGCTTTAGTATAATAAAAGATTAATGGCTTTAAAGACTTGGCTGAATGGTTTGTAATAGTATAAGTAAGTCATTTTTTTAAAATTTACTCATTTTTGAGTTCAAAATTGTGTATGAAATAAAGTGAATTTTAAATGCGTGAAAATTAAAAAAATAATAAAACTAAAAATTATCTAATCTAGACTCATATATAATAAATTTAATTTAACTAGAATAAATATTTGACTCTCAATTATAAATATTTAAAAAATAATTATAGTAGGAATACAAAAATTTTTTATAGAAAATTAATGTGAGAGCTATTTATAATTATTATATGTTCTATATTTTCACATGAATGAGCAAAAATTTGCATGAATAAAATAAAATAACTTTGATCACATCAATTTACATAAAAAGAGTTTACATTTGCAATATTATTATCAAAATTTTGTATTTTTTTCATAATTAATAAAATAATTTGCGATATAGTGCCATCCGATGCTTACATGTCCCACATTTGATTACTAACAAGACCTGTCTAATAGAATATTGAAATTAAATCTCATAAAAATTTGAGAAGGTTAATTTACTATCATTTTTAAAATCTCAATTTTTTTTAAAATGTAAGTGAAAAATGATTATATCTTAGTATTATCCAACCAAATTTTTATGTCAGCTTCAATTATAATTAGTGTAAAAGAAATATACACTTCTTAAATTTAGTAAATTGTATATTTTACTCTTTTTGATTTTAAAAGTACTCACATAGATTTCACTTTAACGAAAAAATTAATTTGCTAGACTTTTTTCTTTTTTATTACTGTAGCATTATATTAATTATAATTATTTTAATAATTAAATATAATAAATTATCTATTTTGTCTAAATTTAAGAATTAAACTAATAAATAAAAATCTATATAAATATTTTTAATAACAAAATATAAAATATGTATTTAACTAAATTTTATAGTTTATATGTTATGTTCGCTTATAATAAATATAACAAGATGCTAAGTGGTCCTGTAAAATTAAAGCATCGCATAAGATAAGATTGTGACTGGTGAATGATTCTTTTGTTTAATTGTTTTTGCATTATTGCATATCGGAGGTTGTCAAGCTCTTTTATAAAAGGAACTAATTGTGGGTGCAACTTTCTCCTAGAAGTGCAAAGGAAACTCAACCACACTACCCCAAATGCAATGACTCCTTTTTTTGTTTTCCTTTTAAAAATTTTTCATAATACAAGGTCCAAAACGCCACCCATATTGTATAGAAGATTGATACTAGATCATACCAGGTAGTATCTGTTGAGGGATTTTTCTTAAATAACTATATTTCATCTCCAAAAATAAAAGGACGAAGTTATACGAGCTAGGTTCAAATTTTTGAAACTCACAAGTTCATATTTAGACCCAGCACTTTATATTCGGAGTCTTTTTCAATTACAAATATAAAAATAAAAGACCCAAAGTGATAAATAAGGTGCATCTCCCAAACTCTAATAAGACATCTTATAAGGCTTAGTGTATTGTTCTGGCTACATAACAAGCATTTAATGTGTTACTCTTCACCAATAGGCCATACATATGAAATAATCTGTCGGTCAATTGGACAAGTCACCCAATATTAAATCAAGCTCTTATTCTCTGATGATTGTATGTGCCAAGACCATTATAAATAAGATACTTACCACCCGAAAAAGGGATTAGACTTTTGAAAAAGCAATAGAGACACTAAGAATCTACTCAAAGGCAATATATCGATTTAGCCGCTCATGTCAGTATATTCTTCTAAACACTCATTCTTTTTGTTCTTGCCTTTGTGCCATTCTTTTTCTTCCCTAATTTGGTGATTGACTTAAGTATTAGAGTTTATACGCTGGAAAGTGGAATTGACTTCTAACTTTCTTTTTTTGGATTTTGGGTACAATTTATGCACGATTAAATTTTTTACCTGAGGTGGACCAGTCTTGGCTCTAGCAAGCTACAAAGGGACAAAATCTGTATAGTGTACTAAATTTTTCGTTATCAAAAAAATTTAAGTATTAACATTTGGTGCAAAATTATGCAAAAATCTTTTGGCTTGATCTGATAAAGCTTTTGATAGAGTTTGTAGTAAGAATGATCAAAAATAATCGTAATCATTTCTATAAAAGATTGCAAATAGAAAGAGACAGGAACCTCGTTCGTCCTACTGATAAGGAGAATCAGTTGAATCCCTGTAACTAGCAATGGAGTTGGAAAGGTACAAACATGGATAGGCGAAAGAAAAAAGAAAAAGACGAGCATTAGAGCAAAGAAATAAATAGCTAAAAAGGAAGGCTGCAGAGTTACGAAAACTGTTACAAAAATAACGTGATAAAAGAGTGCACCGGCAAGTGCCAGAATCCTCAGAGGCATTCGAAAGTCATACGCAGTTTATGAACAAAGCAAAGTTAGGATGCCCCATGGTTTTGGAGAAATTAAACACTGTAAAACATCAGGTTTTGGAGAGAGTCTAAAGCATCGAATTTAAACTATGGTAACTATGATAACGAACTAATTAATCATACTCTAAATTCTGCTTCGAATTTACTGAACATATAACCTATACATAAATTAATGCTTAGTTAGATGTGTTTCCAGCGGCTTTTTCGGGGACCGCGGCGTCAGTAGCCGAGGAGGAGGAAGCACCATTAATGGCAGCTCTTGAATCAATCTCCTTAGCGTTCACTTCCTTTCTAAAATTTTTGTAAATATCACCCTTGTAAAACTTTTTGGTTCTGAGCACCAAAAGTATTGAAACAAGGCATCCGGATAATGTTACCACAGTCATTATTATAAAAGCCAGTTTGTAGCATTGAACTCCATTGCATTTCAGGTCTTCTCCCGGTTTTCTTCTTCGACCCAAAGTTTCTATTTGCTTCAAAGCTTCTTTATCATATAAACGGCCAGCAACTTTCACATTCAGAATATATGAACCAACTGGGCTAGCAAAAGCTCCGAAGTTGAACAAGGTTGAGTAATATTTGAGGCCAAAAATTTCTGATATGATAGCAAACAGTAATGGCCATTGAGCTCCGAAGCAGAAGCCGATTATAATGGAAGCAAAGTAAAGAGAATTCGGCACTCCGAAGGCGATCAAGAGATGGCCAACACAAGAGAACAGAAGCACAAAAGTGAGAAGTAGAGGACGTGGGGTTTTGTACTTTCTTAACAGGAATTCGGAAGAGTAACCAGATATAGTTCGTCCGAGATAACTCCATATGCTTACTAGGGACACAAATGTAGTGATGTTGTGAGATGGATAGCCTAATGAGCTGCCTATTTGACCCAAATTGTCGATAGCTGTTAATGTTCCACCGACTCCACAGGTTGTTGCAATGAAAAGAATCAGCATGTCAACGCTGAAGAGTGCTTGCAAGATCGTGTAGTCTTCACCTCTGCTTGGTGGCCTGAAAATGTTCTCTGTACAAGAAACATGCTTCTCTGAGTTTTCCGGGGCTCCGGCGGATTGGGGAAGCTCTGGCTCTTGAGAGGCTGTTTCAGTATCTACTTCCAGCCGAGAAAGCTCATTTAAGGTTTCTCTCTTGCTTTTCCGTAGAATTAATTCTTCCCGGACAACGATAACTATCGGAGAAAAGAGTAGCATCAGTACGAGTGCAGCACTCCCACCATATTCAATTCTGGTGAAAGTGCTTCTGTTCTGAAAGACAATGATAACCATGAGAAACCCTGCAAGGACCAAAGATATATAGAGCATTTTAAGGAAGATCTTGTTCTCATTTGCCTGTCGAACCACGTTTATAATCCTCATTGATCGAAGGAAAACAAAGGAAACTGCAGCAGGAAGCCAAGCAATCAGCAAAATAAGAGCCTTGGAATTATCGCCGTAGAAAGCATGATACAATTGAGTCAAAATAGCTCCACTAAGACCAACGAAACCCTTCAACAAACCCAAAACACTGCCTCTGCTTTCTGGGAAATTCTTAACGCAAGTAACTAAAGCTCCGGTATTAGCAAAAGATTGCGAATTTGCTCCGATACAAATATATATACACATTTGCCATACCGGAGGCTTCGCAATCCGTCCAGTTACAGCGAGCCATATCATAAAGTAGCCGAAGAAATTCATGACTGCTCCGATCAATAGCACCACCCATGGTGGAGTAACTTCATTGATGGGGCCTGATAACACTCCAACATTTCCCCCAACATCTTTGGAAAAAGATAGCAGATTGAGAGTGCTTTGATCATACCCTAAAGATGTTTTGATGTCAGTAGAGTATAGACTAAACATGTATGTAGCACCCGCGACCGCCATCATTAGCGATGAGGCTAACACCATGAACCACCGTGAGACGAGTACATGGAACACGAAATCCTTTATATCTTTGAAAACACCGCACCAACCACCGCTACTGAAATCGGCTATCACCATTTTTTCTTCTTTCTTAATTGGACTGTCTTGCAATGTCAGTGATGACAAGGGAGATGAGGGTGAATGTATGTAAACATATAAACTTGTTAGGAAGTTTCACATTGAGTTGATGATTGAGAAGTGCTTTTTGTAGTGGAGGTAGGTAAATGAATCCACGTCCATTTTGTTATGATACACATAGTCAATTATATAATGTAGAATAACTAATTTTATATATATTTCCTTTTGACTGTAATAAAAATTTGTCATTTTTTTTTCTGGCCGTTGGTTGTTTTTCAAGGCTAAATTTTTAAAATTATTTTTTTATTTTTATAAATAAAGATTAGCAAAATAATTGTTTGGGGATATATTTTATTAAATGCATTTGAAAAAAAAATGAAATGATTATTTTTTTAAATTTGAACTAAAACATGCAGAATAATTTTTTGTTGTTCTCTATCCTTTTCAAAATGTGTTTTCAAAGTTAATTTTTTTTTTGGTGAAATAATTAATTTTCTAGTTTTCAAAACTAATATCAACCATATTTGTTTTTCATGCTGAATTTTTTTTTAACAAATATAATTAAACACAGTCCAAATTATATCAAGCTACTGTGTCTTATGTATGGTAATGGAATGACAATTTAAAATGTATGTTTATTTTTAAATCACAAACTTTAATGCTTAAAATTATTCTATAGTGAATATATTTATTTTTGTACTCAGTAAGATGATTGATCATTTTTTAAATTAAAAGTATAATGGTTAGAATTTCATAAGTTTGTTGATATATAATTAATTTGATTTGTATTTTAAACTCTTTCATTTCTATATTGTCAATATTTCCGATTTATATAATTGACAATTTATAAAATAAAAAAGTACCCATCATTATTTTATCAGTCTGAGCAAAAAATTAGTATTTTGAAAATTAGTTTAATTAAAATGGTACTACAGTCAATATAATTAAAATCTTTTTTAATTAATTTATTTTAAATCTAACACTTAGGTCTCTGATTTCCTTCCCTTCAAAAAAAATTTCTCAAATTTCCAGTAAAATACGTAAAATGGGTGTCAAAATCAACGCTATATCAATTTCAACGCAAATTCCACTCTTTTGAGAATCAAATCTCTCCAAGTGTTTAATTTATTTCAATTATTTCATACATCTAGATAATTGACATCACCTAGTAATGTGATCGCCATCACTAATTGCGTCATTGCGGCAGGCATAAAATACAATGAATACAGCGTATTTCCAAGAAAATGACGCATCCAATTGGCCACTTATACCTATATACTCGTGAAACCCCTTTAACCCACTTGAGTACAAGCTTCTAGGAGTCTATCGGAAGTCAAAAAAGAAAATCTCACATCATGATCACCTGAAGCTAAATCTGAATTCTAAATTTCTAATCATGGAAGGAGTTATTTATTGTCTTCACATTTGTACCAAATTTTGAGGTAATCATTGAATGTTTGTAATGTAAGTAGATGTCAGATAAAGGCATAAAGACGCTTGCATGCATCGTATCTATCAGCGGTGATAGAGCCAAGGTGGCGCATTCAATTGGTAAGAGGCTGCCATTTTAACTTGTGATAAAATCAGGGGAACTCACTTCTTTGAAATTGACAGAAATAGACTGTATTTCTATCCTCTCGAATCCACTTATTCGTGAGATATATCACTTCAAATGATATCTGTCACGTGTAAGGATTTGTCGTGAAGACGTGTTAAGTATCAAAAATCGACAGAGTTGTTGTAATGGTTGAAGGAAATCTAAAATTTAAAATATTAGTTAAAAAATAAGAAGATTTTATAAAAAAAATTAGTATTATTAAATATCTTTTATAATTTAATTTTAAAATTAAATGAAAGCTAATTATATCAAATATGTGATAATAGTTTACTTAATATTGTAATATTTGTAATGTAATCTAAAAGTAATGATGAAAAAATTAATTAAAAACATCAATTTTAGATGGGATTCATAAATATTTATATTAATATATGACATTTAAAACTTTTATCCTATTATAATTATAACTTAACATCTACAATATCTATAACTTAAAAACTATCATACCGTAATATCAAATAAAATTTAAAATATATTTTAATTTACAAGTTCGTACTTAAACATGACTAGACATTAAAATATTTTAAGGAAATTTTTTGTTTTAGCTATTTTTATTTATTTACCTTTTTGTATCAAATTTAAATGGGTTAAGTTTGATTTTGTAGATGCATAATCTTATTATGATGCAGAATTTCAATTTAATCTTCTGGATATTATTTAATTCTATTTAACCCAATTATAAATTGAAACAGGCATATTTATGAACATACTCATTTTGAGTCTTATAAGTCTAACATTTTTCACTCACACATTATGATCAATATTTTTATCTCAAATTTGCTTTTGCTTAGATAGTTCATGCGAGCAAATGGACGATATGACTGTTAAGAAAATTTGCATACGAGTGTTTTATATACAAAACTTATAAAGAGTTTGCTTAAAGATATCAACCCAAAAATTAAATTAACCTAAATCTCTTATTTCAATGAAAACTAAATAAAATAATTAAATTTTATAATGTTAACTCAATAATTTATTAAAAATAAAAATACGTATCTTAATTTCACGTTACATACATAATCTTAATAAACACCATGACTCCAAATTATATGTGAGCATATGTGTATATGCACGGTAATACCAGAGAAATAAATTTACAAGAATAATTGTCATGTGTTTCACATCATTTATGTGCATTAATTATATTGATTTTATATGTATGTAATTCAATTTATACTGTTATATCTCATTAGTGACGTGATAGTTGAGAAAAAGGTTGCAAAAGAGAAGGAGACTGGAAGGGAAGTCGGTTGACTGAGGGAGCATGGGCAGTCGACCGCTGCTACAATTAAAGGGACTTGAATTCAGCACCCAAGAGATTTTCAATTTCGGTCCCCAGAGAAGCTTGTGTCTGTCAAGTTAAACTTGACTCTTGGTCAACCACTGGGATGAGCTGAAGTTTTCACTCAAGAAAATTTTAACTTCGATCGATCGACTGATTCTTATTTTAAAATTATGTTTTTATCTTCTCTGAATTTAATTTTTTTTTTTTGTGTGTGTGTTTTAAGGTTAATCTAATAATTTTTTAAACCCTAATTTTTATCTATAAATAAAGCTAAATTTCTTAAACTTGTATCTTTTGAAGTTGAAATTATAAATTTGCCATTTTTATGTAAATCCTAATCTAGGGATTTGAAACTTTGCTTGGTTGATTTAAAGTTTGAAATTTGATTGCGGGATCATATTCCCGTTCTTTAAATATATTTTCACTGCATCAATTAGTTTGTTTATAATAGTGTTATATAAGGAGTTTGCATCCCGATTATTATTAATATATAATTTATAAAAAAAAAGTAAGTACAGTTCAAATTTAATTTGAACATGTATGCATGGACAAAAATATATTTCAGTAAAAGAGAGATATAAAATTGAGAGAATTAAGCATGTGATAGAATATTTATGCATTGAATTGAAGTTATTTGGTTAATTTGAAAGAAAAGGAAAAATAATAAAATCTAAGAAATGATAAAAAAAAAATTTACAGCAAATATTTTTTTTATTTTAAAGATTTAAGTGAGATTGAAGATCATTTATAACAAGTCCTTACTTTACGTGTTTGTGAGGATGGATTAATATACATATTTTCTGTTTAGTTATTTTTTCGGTGTTTGATTAGAATTGTAATATTTATAACCTAATCTTGCAGTTTGCCCCGAATTATTCGAATCAAGAATTTCAATGTTGATATATGTATTTACTTGAATAAATACATGCGAGTAATATGTAATTGATAAATAAAAATATACCAAAAATAAATCTTAATTTAATATAAATAAAATATACACATGTGAAATATTAAATAAATTTATATTAATAAAAAATAGTAATATATGCTTTCCAATGCATTAGATACCTCCTAATTTTATCATCAGGGTATTTTTGTTCCTCAAACATTCAATTTTATTGGAAAATTAAACTTGGCTACATATGCTTTGAATTTGCCTAAAACATGCGATTTTTTAATTTTATTTTAATACATTAATCTTACAAACCCTTAGTTTTATTTCCTTTTTCGAAGACTCTCAACATCAAATTTTCCATGAACATGATAACGTTAAGTTAACCCTTATTGTATAAGCTATTCATATAAGATGAATGCAGACTTTGAATCTTGATTTCAATCAAAATTAAGATGATTTTGAAACAGAACCTTAGAATCTGAAATGAAGACGAAAGCTTAGCTGCATTTTTACGCATGAGTCTTGCATTATTAGAAAAAGGAGTAATGGAGACTTTTATTCGTTTAATCTTTGTATCAGTTGTAACTTTAATTGCAGATATCGAATCGGTCGTACCTAATAATTAGAAGTCATCATATAGGAAATGTAAACAACAAATATGCTTTAAAAATTTGATCCTATTATTTTTAAAATTACTCACGACACTAATCCATTAGTTTAATTTTTGAATTGATAGTAAAACTAATTTAAGTAGGGTCGTGCTATATATTTTACTATGTCTTATAGATATTTCAAAAATAATAACATAAAAATATAATTTTTTTATATAAATTCTTTTTATAAAATTGATGTGAGAGTAGGATATAATTATTATACGTTTTATATTTTTACATGAACAAGTGAACATCCAAAAAATAAAAATAAAAATAAATTATATATGATATATATTAGTAAAATAATTAACTTCGTCACGTAAATTCATATAAAAGTAGTTTGTATTTTAATATTAATATTAAAAAATTTACGAATTTTTATCGTAATTAGACAAATAATTTGCGCTATACTGCCATTTGATCCTTATATGTCCCGCATTTAATTACCAACAAGACTTGTCCAATAGTATATGAAATTAGATATCATAAAATTTTGAGAAGGTTAATTTACTGCTAATTTTAAAATCTCAAAACTTTTTCTTTTTCCATTTCAAAAATGTAAGTAAAAAATAATTGTATCTTTAGCATTATACAGCCACCTTTATGGATCAATTTTATTTAAGTTATACACTTTATTTTTTATAATTTTAACAATATTTTTAAAATAATTAATTTAAAATTTTTTTATTTTTTGTTATAATTATTAAATACTATATTAATCATTTTAAATGCATTAAATTATTTTCATTTTTATTCAAAATTGTGAATTAAAATAATGAACAAAAGTTTGCCCGAATATTTTAAATATGTAAAAAGTTGTAAGTTGAATTAAACTTTACAATTGTATACGTAGTTTTCGATTGTAATAAATATGGAAGGAATGACACTTTTATAACAATCTGGTTATAGAAGGCAGAAAATAGCGTCAAGGCATGAAAATCTAAATAAGAAGGACTTCTATAAGTTGTTAAGATGGTTAGAGTAGAAATGAACTTAATCTCACATTAGGAGTAAAAATTATTATGCTATATATATGGAGTTTGAATTAAATTGTTCATAAAACTTTTTGAAATAAGTATTGGCTCTACTAAGAACAAAATTGTGCGATCTTAAAAATTGGGTCGAAAAAAATAATAACATTAACAATATTAAGTTAAGTCTTATAATTACTATTAGAGCTAATTATTCTTTAGTATGATAATGGGATTCGGAGAAGAACCAGAAAAAAATTGATGAACCTATAATAAACCAGTCCTAAATGACAAAAAGTGGTATTGTGATAAAAAGGTCTAAACACCTACATTGAAATGAAAAAAGAAGTTACTGAATTATACATGTAAAGTTGGAATTAAGTTATTAATAAGTTTTTTTGGGATAGGTGTTGACCTATTATAGAGAATAAAACAGTACAATCTCAAAAATTGGGTTAAAGCGAATAGTATCATTGATAATGTTAGCTCGGATCTTATAATTTTAGTCCTTAAAATTGCCAAAATAACATTTAAAGATATAGTTTGACCAAAAATAAGAAAATTGTCCTTGCATTATAAGAATTAATATTAAGGAATCAAATTATATATTTACACCTACCTGAAAAATATGTCTACATCCCTTGATAAAAAGGAAAATGAAACACGAATATTAGAGAAAAAAATAGACAAACAAAACACGAGCAATAAAATACAAAAAAAAAGAATGCAAACCCTATTATTTTTTCATATAAGACTAAGATTACGTTTGATATAACTAATTTTTATTTGATTTTAGAAGTAAAATTCTAAAATATATTTTATAATACTAATTTTTAATAAAACTCACTGATATTTTAACTAATATTAAAGATTTGAACTTTCATCCTACAGCAATAACTATGGAGCGAAAATAAAAAACAAAAAATAGTTATGTGACCACAATATCTTAATACTAAATATACTCTACTCTAAACTATCAAATTTCGGCACTAAATTAGTGCCAAACTATGTCCTTAAATGCTGTTTTTGATAAACATTGAGTACTAAAATGCTGTTACCCCGTAAATATAACAAAGATGCTAAGTGGGCCTGAGGTTTTAAATCATAACTATTATTGCATATTGGTGGTGGTCAAGTCCTATCTCTTAAAATGCATAGTAAACTGAACCGCACAACATAACAAATAAAATGATTCCATTTTGTTTCTCTTTTATTTTAAAATATTAAATTTAATTTTCATAAAACAAGGTTGAAAGCATGTCGAGCTGGATGAGGACATGGGCTTCGAAAGAGAGGTTCCAATTCGAGCCCTTGCAGTAGTCAAGACTTCAAGTAGCCTCTTCTACACATATATTTACCATTGCCATTAAATAAAATAATAATATAGTATTTAAGAACTAAAATTCTAATTTAGTGCCAAAAATTTTAATCAATGTCACCTAGTGTTTTTTATATCATTCACAAGGATTCCTAATATTGTGCATATTTATCCAATATGTTTGAGTCACTTTCATTTTATTCCATAAACTAGATTTCGTTAAAATAGAATTATTTATGAACTTTCTAATTTTACTAGCTTATTTGAAGACAATCATCCAATTCATGGTTTCACTATTTAGGAAGCTGCAGCCTTGTGTTACTGCTTAAATTACAGACCCCATTCAGGTTTTAGAGAAAGTTTAAAGGATAGAAATTAAACAATGTTACTATAATATACGAGAACTGTAGTACCTAACTAATTAGTCATACGCTAAAAATGTCGAATGGGTTTTGGAGAGAGTATAACGATAGAATTTGAACAAAGTATTTACCTTATAACAATAAATGGGAACTGTAGTACCTATATAATTAATCATATACTAAACAAGTTGACTGTACATATAACCTTTTAGAGAGAGAAAGAGAGTAGAGTTAAAATATATTTTTAACCTTTTACGGTCTTGCATATTTTGAAGTCAAACAAGGATGGACAAGAAAGGAAATGATTTATTTAAATTACTGCAACCACTTGATCGAGTACTTGAAAGATATAATCTATCCATAAATTAATGCTTATTTAGCTGTGTTTGCAGCGGACACAGCTGCAGTAGCGGAGGAGGAAGCAACATTAATGGCAGCCCTCGAGTAAACATCTTTCATTTTTATAGACATCACCGTAGTAAAATTTTTAGTCCTGAACACCAAAATAATTGATTCAAAGTCCTGTCAATAATGTTATCTAATATTATCCGTTTTGACACATGGCTTGGGGACTTATGGTTTGATGGACACACGGTTTGTTTTTAATAATGGGTGAACACTTATCACAAAAAACTATGTTGACAATTTGAGTTCATCTTCACTTATATATCATAACAACTTTTTCTTTTATTTTCACGTGGGATGATTCATTTCTATTTAAGCCATTCTAATAGTCTGTTACGACCTACTCTTTATTCAAACCTTCTCGTTCCAACGCCACTCCCGCTCTTTAAGATGGGTCATTATAAAACCTAATGGCATTTTAGGTCTTCTTCTGGTTGTCTTCCTCGACCCAAAGCGTCTATCTGCTTCAAAGCCTCTTTATCGTATAAATGACCAACAACTTTCACATTCAGAATATATGAACCAACTGGGGCTAGACAAAAGCTCCGCAATTGTACAAGGTTGTGTAGTATTTGAGGCCAAATATTTCTGATATGATAGCAAACACTGATGGCCATTGAGCTTTAAAACAAAAGCCGATGATAACGAAAGTGAAGTAAAGAGAAGCGGTTAATGGTCAGCCAGAGATAGCACGTTCGATATAATTCCATATGCTTACTAGGGACATAAATGTACTGATGCTGCGAGTTAGATAGCCTTTTAAATTGCTGATTTGACCCGGATTGTCGATAGCTGTTAATGTTCAGCCAAAACCACTGGTTGTTGCAATGAAAAGGATTAGCATATCAACGCTGAAGAGTGCTTGCAAGATTGTATAGTCTTCACCTCTGCTTGGTGGCCTGAAAATGTTCTCTGTACAAGAAACATGCTTCTCTGAATTTTTCAGAACTCCGGTGGATTGAGGAAGCTCTGGCTCTAGAAAGGCTGTTTCAGTAACTACTTCCAGCTGAGAAAGTTCGTTTAAGGCTTTTCTCTTGCTTTTCCGGAGAATTAGTTCTTCTTGGATGACGATAACTATCGGAGAAAAGCTTAGTGTCAGTACAAGTGCAACACTCCCTCCACATTCAATTCTGGTGAAAGTGATTCTGTAATGAAAGATAATGATACCGAGAAACCATGCAACAAATGTTGAATCTTAATTAAATTATATGAGATTATATGCTCAGTAATTATGTATTATAGAATATCATATTAGGTTAAATCCATTAAATTTTTGTAATTTACAAAAATTTAATCAAGCGGGTTTAATGTATCAAATTTAAGCATGATTTTTAATATAGAGAGACCGGTTTTTATTTTTATCATATGTTGGGTTAGACAAAAATAAAATATACGAGCTACCAATAATTTAGAATTATAACCTCCAGACTAATATAAAAGTGCGTCCCATCAATATAGAAAATGAGTTGTCTGTATATTTAACTTTAGAAAATTCATGGCTAAACTTTTGCAATTTAGAACAACTTTTAGTATCGGATATACGACACAAAAAAACTTTTTACAACAGCAAAAACCAAAAGAGGTATAGCATTTTAAGAAAATCTTGCTCTCATTTGCCTATCGAGCCACCTTTATAATCTTCGTTGTCCGAAAAAAAACAAAGGCAACAACAGCAGGAAGCTAAGCAGTAAATTAAGAGCCTTTGAGTTATCTCCGTTAAAAGCATGGTACATTTGTGTCAAAATAGAACCACTAAGACCATAAAAAACACTTCAACAAACTCAAAACAGTGCCTCTGCTTTCTCGAAAATTCATAACACAAAGTAACCATAGCTCCAGTATTAGCTATAGCTTGCGAGTTCGCCCCGATACAAATATAAACACACATTTGCCATACCGGAGGCTTCGCAATCCGGCCATTTACAGCGACCCATATCATGAAATAGCCGAAGAAATTCATTACTGATCCGATCAATAGCACCACGCATGGTGGAGTAACTTCATTGATGAGGCCCGACAACACACCGAGATTTGCCGAACATCTTTGGAAAGAGATTGCAGATTGAGAGTGCTTTGATCATACCCTAATGATGTTTTGATATCAGTAGAGTATAGACCAAATATGTACGTGGCTCCGCCTACCGCCATCATCAACGACGAGGCTAACATTGTGAACTACCGTGAGACGAGCACATGTAACACAAAACCCTTCATCTCTTTGAATACACTGCTGGAATTGCAACCACCATTTCAATTGAACAGTTGCAAATGTTAGTGATGACGAGGGAGATTAACGTGGGATAAAATTATAGTTTTAGTATTTTAGGAAATTTTTATTGGGTTCAAATACGAGTGTGTGAAATAAAAATATTTCACATTGAAAAGTTATAAATCATAAAAATAATATATAACTGAAATGGATCCATAAACCTAATGCTTTAAGGTTTTAGATTATAAGTGGCGTCCAAGCCTATTAATATATTTATTTATGAATATATTTATTCATTAGACCTTTAGATGTTCTCTCCTAATTTGTGAGCTTGCTCGTGCTCCCTGAATCCTAATAAGTGAAATTCTAATAAGTGGTGTATCAGAGGCAATAGTTCAGAAGGATTGTGAGTATGAAGATGGTGATGTATTCTCATGGTATCAGAGTCAATGGTTCGCCCTAATTTGTGAGCTTGCTCGTGCTCCCTGAATCCTAACAAGTGAAATCCTAACAAGTATAATCAGAGTCAATAGTTCGAAAGGATTGTGAGTATGAAGATGATGATATATTCTCATGGTATCAAAGTCAATAGTTCGAAAGAATTATGAGCTTATAAGCATGAAAACAGTGATGTATTACGGAAGGATTGTAAGTATGAAGATGGTGATATATTCTTGTGGTATAAAAGTCAATAGTTCGAAAGAATTGTGAGCTTGTGAGCATAAAGACAATGATGTATTATTGATTCGGAAGCATGAAGACAGTGATGTATTATCAATTTGGAAGAATTACGAGTATGAAGACGGTGATGTATTCTCGTGGTATCAAAGTCAATGGTTCGCCCTAATTTGTGAGCTTACTCGTGCTCCCCAAATCCTAACAAGTAGTATCTGAGTCAATGATTCAGAAGAATTGTGAGTATAAAGATGATGATATATTCTCATGGTATCAAAGTCAATAGTTTGAAAGAATTATAAGCATGAAGACAGTGATGTATTATTAATTCAGAAGCATGAAGATAGTGATGTATTATCGATTCAAAAGAATTGTGAGTATGAAGACAGTGATGTATTATCATGATTGCTACCCCTATAAAAATAATAAGAGCTATGGACTCTTAAGTGGCCCAAAAAGAATGGTCCAAAGAGAGTGAGTTAGTTCAAGGTGGAGTGGTGGCCCAAGAAGAATGGCCCAAAGAGAGTGGGTTAGTTCAAAGTACAGTGGTATCGAAAGAATTGTGAGTATAAAGACGGTAATGTATTCTCTGGTATCAGAGTCAATGGTTCGCCCAAATTTATGAGCTTGCTCATGCTCCTCGAATCCTAATAAGTGGTATCAGAGTCAATAGTTTAGAAGGATTGTGAGTATAAAGATGGTGATATATTCTTGTGGTTCAGAGTCAATAGTTTAGAAGGATTGTAAGTATGAAGATGGTGATATATTCTCGTGGTATCAAAGTCAATAGTTCGAAAGAATTGTGAGTATGAAGACAGTGATGTATTATCGATTCGGAAGAATTGTGAGTATAAAGACGGTGATATATTATCGTGGTTATTGCCCCGATGAAAAATGATAAGAGCTTGGACTCTTAAGTGATCCAAGAAGAATGGCCTAAAAAGAGTGAGTTAGTTCAAGGTGGAGTGGTGGCCCAAGAAGAATTGTCCAAAGAGAGTGGGCTAGTTCAAGGTGGAGTGGTATTGGAAGAATTGTGAATATCTCTTAAGTGGCCCAAAAAGAATGGCCCAAAGAAAGTGGGCTAGTTCAAGATGGAGTGGTATCGAAAGAATTATGAGTATGAAAACGGTGATGTATTCTCGTGGTATCAGAGTTAATGGTTTGCCCTAATTTATGACCTTGCTCTCCCCGAATCCTAACAAGTGAAATTCTAAAAAGTGGTGTTAGAGTCAATAGTTTAAAAGGATTATGAGTATGAAGATGGTGATATAATCTCGTGGTATCATAGTCAATAGTTCGAAAGAATTGTGAGTATGAAAACAGTGATGTATTATCGATTCGAAAGAATTGTAAGTATGAAAATGGTAATGTGTTATCGTGGTTACTGCCCTTATGAAAAATGATAAGAGTTATGGACTCTTAAGTGGCCCAAGAAGAATGGTTCAAAGAGAGTGAATTGGTTCAAGGTAGAGTGATGGACCAAGAAGAATGGCTAAACAAAGTGGGCTAGTTCAAGGTTGAGTGGTATCAGAAGAATTATGAGTATGAAAACGATGATGTATTCTAGTAGTATCAGAGTCAGTGGTTCGCCCTAATTTGTTGCTGCCCCTATAAAGAATGATAAGAGTTATGAACTCCTAAGTGGCTCGAGAAGAATAGCCCAAAGAGAATAAGCTAGTTTAAGATAGAGTAGTAAGGCATGGCTCCTATAAAAAAAAAGTACGTGATCGAGACGATAATGCATTCTCGTGGTTACTACCTCTATGAAGAATGATAAGAGCTATGGACTTCGAAGTGACCCAATAATTTGGAAGAGTTGTGAGTATAGAAATAGTAGTATATTCCTGTAGTTGCTGTCCCCGTAAAGAATGATAAGAGCTATGGACTCTTAAGTGACCCAAGGAGAATGGCCTAAAGAGAGTGGGTTAGTTCAAGGTAGAGTGATAAGGTATGGCTCCTATAGAAAAGAGTACGTGATAGAGACGGTGGTGTATTCTCGTAGTTGCTACCCCTATGAAGAATGATAAGAGCTATGGACTCCTATGTGGCCAAGGAGAATGGCTCAAAGAGAGTGGGCTAGTTTAAGGTGGAGTGGTAAAGCGTGGCTCCTGTAGAAAAGAGTACATTCGGTTCTTATGTGAATCTAGGTGGAGTATTGGTAGGCGTACACTCTAGGATAAATGGTTAAAGTCACGTGACTCTAGGTGGAGCATTAGTAGGCGTATATTTCAGGATAAGTAGTCAAAGTCACGTGATTCTAGGTGGAGCATTGGCATATGTGAACTCTAAAATAAATGGCCAAAAAGTACGTTCGGCCCTCACATGATTCTAGGTGGAGTATTAAGCTTTTACTAACACTTTAATACTCAAATATAAAATTATTTTTTGTTTAATAGGAAGTTAAAATATAATAAGGTACAAGTCTAATGCGAAAAGACTCACATTTGAGGGAGAGATTGTTGAATTTAAATGAAAGTGTATAAAGTAAAATTATCCCACATAAAAAAGTTACGAGGTATATACGTAATATATAGGTAGAATAGACTTATGAATTTAGTGTCTTAAGACTTTAGGTTATAAGTGATGTCTAAATTTATAAATATATTTATTTATTTGAGCTTTGTCTGTTGTCGCTAATTTGTAGGCGTGCTCCCGGATCCTAATAACAAATTGATCGGTGTCCTCAAGTTTTTGTAAATTCTTCGAAACTTCGAAACTGGAATGGCTCGGCTCGATTTGGAACAAATTGGTCGGTGTCCTCAAGTTTTTGTAAACTCTTCGAAACTCGAATGGCTCGATTTGAAACAAATTGGTCGGTGTCCTCAAGTTTTTGTAAACAGTTCGAAACTCGAATGGCTCGATTTGGAGTCGAATACGCTAAGTGGGGAGTTGCCTTCGGAGATCATAAGCAAAATGCCGCAGGTACAATTTCTTTATTTGTCTTACAATAATTTTGTTAGCCATGACGGTAATACTAACCTTGAACCTTTTTTTGATGCATTCGTTAATTCCTCTAACTTTAAGGAATTAGAATTAGCAGGAAATAATTTGGGTGGAGAAATTCGTTCTGCTATTGGTGATCTTTCCACCAATTTTGTACAGCTTCATCTTGATGACAATCTTATCTATGATGCCATCCTTCTCACATTTCTAATCTTGTCAAACTCACACTTCTGAATTTGTCTAGTAATCTTCTGACTGGAGCAATCCCACCTGAGTTTTGTCTAATAAGAAAGCCGGAGAGTTTATTTGTTAAATAATTCCCTCTTTGCTGAGATTCCTTCAGCTTTTGGTGGTATTCCTCATCTTGGTCTTTTAGATTTGTCCAAAAACAAGCTTTCAGGTAAGATTCCAGATAGTTTTGCTAATCTTTCCCAGCTGAGAAGACTCTTGCTTTATGGAAACCAGCTCTCGGGATCAACACCACCAAGTTTTGGAAAATGTGTTAATTCAGAGATTCTAGACCTCTCCCACAACAAAATTTCGGAGATAATTCCTAGTTAAGTTGTAGTATTGAGGAGCCTGAAATTGTACTTGAATTTGTCCAGCAATCGTTCGGATGGTCCTTTACCATTAGAGCTGAGCAAAATGGACATGTACTAGTAATTGATGTGCCTTTAAACAATCTCTCTGGCACAATTCCACCGCAGCTTGGAAGCTACATTGCCCTGGAATCTCTAAATCTTTCTGGAAATATCTTTGAAGGTTCTCTCCTAGATTCGATAGGACAGTTGCCTTATCTTTACACAACTTGATGTTTCATCAAACAGATTGTCTGGAGAAATGCGGCCAACTTTTCAGGCATCACCAACTGTCGACCAACTCAACTTCTCTTTCAACAGGTTTTCTGGGAACAATCAAACAAGGAGCCTTTTCGTCGCTAACTGTAGATTGTTTCCAGGGAAACAACGGCCTCTACAAGGCATGAAAAATTGCAAGGAGAAGCATACTTATCATCTGATTATCTTACCAATCCTCTTGTTATTGTTTGCAACTCCTGTATTGTGCATATTTGGGTTCAGAAGGCAATTGTCAATAGTCAATGGAGAAGATTTGGGAGATGAAGAAAAGGAAAGAGAAGAGACAAAATATCCAAGAGTTTTATACAAGCACTCACAGAAGCAACAGGAGGATTCAGTCCTTCAAGCTTAATTGGATCAGGCAGATTTGGCCATGTCTACAAGGGAATTCTCCAAGGCAACACAAGAAGTGCTGTAAAAGTTCTGGACTTAAAAACAGCAGGGGAAATCACAGGAAGTTTTACAAGAGAGTGCCAAATTCTAAAGAGAACCAGGCACAGAAATCTAATCAGAATCATCACAATTTGCAGGAGGTCAGATTTTAAAGCTCTTGTTCTTCCACTCATGTCAAATGGAAGCTTGTAAAGACATTTGTATCCAATCCATGGACTGAGTGATCATGGGTTGGATTTGATTAAGCTGATGAATATTTGTGTGATGTAGCTCAAGGAGTCGCATATTTGCATCATTTTCTCCTGTAAAAGTTGTGCATTGTGATCTTAAACCATGAAATATTCTTGATGAAGACATGACAGCGTTGGTAGCTGATTTTGGGATTGTAAAATAGGTTAAAGGAACTGATGAGTGTTACATTTCTGCCAATGATTCAATTTCCTTTACCTCAACTGATGGCCTTCTACGTGGGTCTGTTGGCTATATTGCTCCTGGTATGTACCTACAAATTTTAAATCTTATTCATTATAAGAAATTTGAACAATTATCATTTTTCTGATGCATAAAATTTAGATTATCCCTTCAAGTGAAGAGTTTTTAAAGTGCCTTTTGTAGATTTATCATTCAAGCACTCAACCCAATTAGTTTCCTTATAAATGGGTGTCTATTTTTATAAATATATGCCTCACATTATCATCAATTGATCAATCTTCACTTCTGAAACAATAACAAAACTATGTTAATGATGACTACGTGGATCATATACTTGTCAAACGCATTTCAAATTTCTTATTAGGAAGTAATGATAAAATGTATTATTTTAAAATTTTTATTCAAATTATAAATTTAATGAGAATATAAAAAATTACAAATATTTCAATCTATAAATCTAAATGTTCAAGTTATAAATATACCCTTTTAGGTTACATCATTTGTCTCTTTTACATGTTCAATACAGAGTATGGGATAAACAAATGCGCTTCAACACGAGGAGATGTTTACAGTTTTGGCGTTCTTTTACTAGAAATTGTTATGGGAAGTCGTCCAACGGATGTCTTTTTTCAAGACAATTCAAGTTTACAGGAATGGTTTAAATGCCGGTATCCATGGAAACTAAAGCCAATAATCGAACAAGCGATTGTAAAATATGCGCCGCGACACATGCCGACGTATTACAACAACATATGGAGCGACGTGGTTTCGGAAATGATTGAACTTGGTTTGCTTTGCACACAATACAACCACCCTTCAACAAGACCAAGCATGGTTGATGTTGCATATGAGATGGGCAGGCTCTCTCTCAAGTCCTTCCTCTTTCATTGAAGAGGCTGCTCTGAAGGGTTAATTAATTATATAGAACATATGCATTTGAATTTTAGAATTTTGATTATTTTTGATTATTTATTATATTATTTATTATATTTTCTTTTCATTTTACTTTCTTTATGAAAAAGCTATTTAATCATTCTCATCTCAATTTAATATATTCAAGAGTATTTTTAATAAATATATTTAAAATACTTTTATGATCAATATAACAACGTGCTACAATAAAAGTATTTTATATAGTGAATTGTCAAAAACAATAACAACGTGATATAATAAAATTGTAAAAAACAATTTTCATATCTTTAGTGAATTTATATTTTAATATAACCAACCAAAGTTAAAATTTTGGATTTTCTACAATATTTAATGGTTTAATGGGATATTATATAAAGTTTGTGCCCTAGAATCATTCTTCATCCAATCTATTCAATTGATTAATTGATTAATTAATTAATTAATCTTTAAATTGTAATAAAAATTTTGGGTTAAAATATTTTAAGCTTAGTACACAATTGATTTCCATAAATGAAATTGAGCCAAGTTCTCTTTTTGCCTAACATTGATAGTGGATGGAGATTATATATATATATAACCCTCATGCTATCCCTTCTCCCACTCTAATAACTAATAAAATGGATCAATTAAATCTTATTTAATAATTAATTATAATAGTATAATTACGGAGAATTAATCTTTAATTACTTATACCATATATATATATGGTATAGTTTCTTACAATAGGTAAAATTGTCTAAGCTAGGCTAAGGAAGTCCAAAGTCATTTGAACAATAATTAATTAAAATTTAATATATATTTTTATTTTAAAAATAGTTAATTATATATATTCCCTCGTAGTTGTCATAAATTTAATGAACCATGACATAATTTTATCAAACGATTGTATTATGATTAATATATTAGAGATTTGATTATTAAAAGAATGTGCGCGAGCGCGCGCGCGCGCGTATTTTTTGAGGAGTCTTTATTTACCATAACCTATCAACATCAATATATCCTCTCCACTTCTCTTTATCCTCTCGCAACCATTGACATAATGAAAACATGGATCACCGGGCTTGGGCTTTTCTGTACACAAGGTCCAAGAACAACAGTTAAAAAATTTTCTGTTAAATGGAATTTAAAAAAATAATAATAATAATTTTGTTTACATTTCTTACATTACATTCCACACATATAGTATGCATATATTCAATGTGTTATTGCTAAAATTATTGCTATTACTTATGTGGGTCGGCCATTGAGATTAAAAAAGAAAAACTCATTGTTATCTCTTATCAACCTTTCAAAGAATTGGTATATTATTTAAAATCCCTGTATCAATACCCCAATCGAAACACATACATGAAAGCAATTTCTTGCAAAACCTAAGCACACTTTCTGTTTGTGATTAGTTTACAGTATGTAAATCTCTACATTATTTACATTTTGTATAAGAAGGAATCAAATTAGATCAAAACCCAAAAATCTATCAAAAAATTTGCGCAGAACTCATTGGAAGGAAGGAAGCAAAAGTCATTCATAGACACGCACTTCCCTTTTTGCAGAAGATGGTTAAAGCCAGAAGTATAGCATTGACTGTGGATAGAAACCAATATTTATATCAAAAATCTGAGGGGAAAATGCAAGGTTAAGCATAAGCGAAAGCAAGATTTTATCGAAGAAATGGAGCTATAAATGAAAGCATACCTCTTGGATAGATTGAAGTGATGAATCAACATCGGGGGGTTGTTTAGGGTTCAAGCTTCTCATTTCAATTTGAATTGAATTCAATTGCTCGCGTATCTCCCTCAGTAAACTCAATTCCTCCCCTCCTTCGGCAAGGATTTCGTGCCTTGTGCTGTTTCTATCAGACTCAAGACGCTCAATTCGTTGACACAGCTGTTGAATCTCAAGTTGATGATCAGCAGCACTGGCATTCAATGTATTCAATTCCTCTTCTCTTTCAGTAACAATGCTGTTCCTTGAATGGTCACTCTCTAACTCAAATCTATCATCTCTTCTAGTGAACTGTTTAGACTCTGGTTGAAGTTGGTTAACGCTGATTTCCGGGTGAACAAGAGAAAGATTGCATTCAATACTTGTCCCATCTCTAGATTTGGATAATCCTTTTTCATGGTTTACACTAAGCAACAATTTTTTCACCAAATTATTTTCATCCTTAGTATCTGAAGATTCCTCCATGAACAAATCAGGCTTCCCAAGTCTGCTCTCTTCTTCGGAAATCCACTTATTTTGTCCTTTCTCCTCCTTTGAACAGCTTTTACCATTCTCACCAACTGGTGGTACTTCAAATACATCATAAACACTTGACGAACAAGCAGAATCTGCAAATGCTTCTTTTTCCATTGGCATTTTGGACTCTTTCATTTGTTCCGACTTCGTGATGATCACGCTTTTTCTTTGATCAAGAAGCGAACCACCGCTTAATTGTGAACGCAAAGAAGATGTCCGGGATTCAGCCGTCAAATTCATCGACCTATCTGTTATTTCTTTCACTCTCTCATCTAACTTCCTGATCTGATCCCAGTATGAATCTAAGTCTCCAGCCTCTGAATTTGCAGAACTCTTCTTCGAATCCAAGTTCTGATCATTAGCTTCCTCGTCCACAATCCTTACATCCATATCTGGCTCGGGGGTTAACGATATTTTCCTCCGGATGCTAGCTCTATTTTGATTGGAATCTATATGGGGTAGAAGGGGGGGCAGAGATTTGAGTCTTCTCACATGAGAATTCGATCCCATTTCCCAATTGCTTCCTTCTTTTCTTGGTAACAACAAATCCTCCTGATATCTGTTTTCATTGATGCACCCATCACTGCAACCCATGCTCAAAAGCTTGCACTTATAGGCCTGAACTTGAAATTCAAGCGCAGCAATTTCCATTTCTTTCTGATACATAAGTTCTTCAAAAGCTTCCAAAGATTGCTCAGCATGAGAAATTTTTGCTTCTGTCATTCTCTTATACTGACTTGCTTCCATCACAACCGCAGATTTCTCATCTTGTAAACGAAGAATCATCGATAGAGCTTCACTTACTGCTGTAGCAGAAGCTTCTCTCTCGACATCTAATTCAGCATACAGCTTTTGAAGAAGCTGCTGTTGAGCACAAAGTATTTCTTTCAGCTCTTTAACTTCAGCTTCTGACATCCCCACATTCCTATTCATTAAATCCCCGGACTCCTCTGATCACAAAAGAACTTGAAATTTAACAGATTCAGACCCAAATGAGAAATAAAACTGGGGTTTCAATTTTCAAAACAAATACAACAAAGCTGTTGCAGATTAATCCATTCAACACATCTACACTCACAACAAAATTTAAAGAGATTCATGGAGAAGAAAATAGATAACAGAATCTTTGAAAACACCAAAAACATGAAAAAAAAATTCAGAGAAAAAGAAAATGGAGATTGGAATTTAATTACCCCGTAAACAGTGAGGAAGAACACAGAATTCTGATCCTGAGAGCTGATCGATGAGGAAAAGCTTATCCCCAATCCCAGAGAAAAGGAGCCAAAAGGGTCGACAGAATGATAACAGAAATCCCACAAAAAGGAATCAATTGAAAAAGCACCTAATTCCAAGAATCACTTCTCGCAAGTATCATACAATTCCAACAGAAGCGTTAATTTATTGCTTTTGCTCTCTGGAAAACAGTGTGAATTTATAACGTTGTATTGTATGTATTTCTACATATACATTCCTAATAAAGATTGGATTACTCCAAGGAATTCTTTTTAAGTATTAATCTTATTGATCTGAATAAAAAATCTATTGAAAATTTAAATAGATGTGAAGTTTGTGAAATTCTACATTGATTTTCATTTTTAAAAAATATATTTTAAAATTCATTAAATCAAAAACACAAACTTCTCATCTATATCTATAGATTCAATTTTAAGAATGATCAATAAAATTTCCCCTAACAATGCAATATCCCCTTTACTGAAGATGAATTTGCCGGATTTAAAAGTAATTAAATATATTTAGTATAATTTCATTTATTACCCTTATAATTTGACTTAATTATGGATAGACTGGATAATTTATAAAATTAAACAGAAACGCCTTAAAATAAAATAATTTTTGTGAAATTGGAAATTGCAATACACAAGTTTGTAACAATTTTAATATGGGATGATATTTTATAATCTGTAATTTTTTATTTTTAATAAATAAGTTATTTTATTTATTAAAATGACAAAAATACCATTATATATTAAATTTTGTCTCCCATAATATTTAAAATTTTATAACTAAACATGATAGGAAATTTTAATTATTTTAAGAAAGGTCAGCTATCTATTTATTAAAAATGAATAAACTATATTATTATTTGTGAAATATAAAAAATTAAAGGCTTAATCGTTATTATTCTCTTTAAAGTGCAAAAAATACTCTCCTAAAATTATTTTTTAAAATTTTTAAGAAAAACAAATTGTAGATCTATTCATTTTTTTAATGAAAGTTAGGTGGACCTAAATGAAACTTTTCCAATAAATTGTATTTATCAACTAATTAATCATTACAGAGTGGGTCCTAATTCTCTTTTTGCCGCAAGTTTTGTTGAATTCAAAGCCGAGTTGTTTTTATTTTCTTTTCCATATTCCTTTTAAAAGGTCGTTGAATCAAAACGGTTGTTAACGGCTACTTAAAAAAGTGGGGGCCCATTTTTTCTGTGTAGTCCACCTGTCGCCGACCAAATTTACTTATAACTACGCCGTTTGCAACGTCCTAGCTAGATGGTGATGACACGTGTGATATAGATAAATGGCCGAATATTTTGATTTTGACTTTTTGCTTTGTAACTTAATTGTCAGGTGAAATGCCAGCTAGACGCGATCCAATGTTTAGTATTAAAAAAATTTGATTGAATTGATAATTTGGAGTACAGATGAGAAGAGATATTATTGTATTAAATTTTTTAATATTAAAATATCATAATCCACCAATATTTAATAAAAAATTTATGCTTATAATAAATGATTTTTATCTCAATGAATTTTGTTAACAAGCATTTTTAGTTATAACAATTTTTATATTTAATAAATTATAATTTTTAATGTATTAAAATTTATCATTAATTATTATATTGAATACTAAAAATTATTATAAATACAAAATATAAAAAAATTTAATAAGTATACTCATTAATAAAATTATTTTTGAATTAATCTTCATTTATACCTTTCTTTAAAATTGATTTGAAGAATTGTTAGTTTATTAATTATTTAGTCTGAAATCGTTAGATGTTAAGTATAAATAAAAGGTGAATGGAATTAATTACAATACATTAATGTATTATATACTACTATATAATATAATTTTGACGGATTGACGTACTATACAATGACAAACCTTAAAATTTAAAATTTGATTTTAACTTTGTGTTATTTTATTTTTTTTGTATTTTAAATTTTAAATTACTGATATATTAATGTGTGCAGGCAAGTTCAAGTTTAAATGATGAATATTAAGTCTCAAATGAAAATTATTGTTTCCTTAACACTTTCAAATGTTTTAAAGTTGTTTTTTACTTTAAATTTGAGGTAAAAACATAATAATAACACTTGAAATATTTTAGTTTTGCTCAAATCAGTAAAAATAATTTAGTTTAAAACAATAATAATTTAGCCACAGTCTTATCATTTATAATTAAATATCTCCAAAAATGATTGATTAATCCTTCGTATAATTAATTCCGACCCATGTGACAAGGACATACTGGCATCCTACGAGAATGAATTTGTATTGGGACATTGAAAAATAATTAATAATTACTAAGGTCCAAATTTTGTTGCTAATTCACTAAATTAAGAATTAATTTAACGCTGAATCCAATTAGCACTAAAAATACAGCCTGAGATATCTCTCACTCGCTGAGCTAGATGACCATAAAAAAATTCAGAAATAAATCAAGAGGACACCATATAGTAATTACAAGTTCCAACCATCTAAATTTGAGATCTTAGATAACATACAACAATTGCGGCCGGCCCGTAGAATGATACAACGGCTTATGCTCCAAAAGATGCAGCCGATCTTGCCTACTTGGGTATTTTAGTCCACCGGAACCTCTACTTCCATCTCCATACCAGAGTTTCCGAGTATATAATGCAGTGCAGAATGAATTACATACGTTATTTATATGTATGTCGAACAAATTTTATAAATATAAGTACGAATGAGAATTTGTTCATGCACATTAATGTTATTATGAAAATAATGTAGACCGTCAAAGCTGTGTTTGCCATCTAAGTAATATTCATTCCATAAACTGGCTTTTGCATAGTGTTGATACCATATTAGAAATATCTCATATGGTATTAGTTCAACACCCAAGTGAAGGAGATCAGCAATTTATAGGAATGATTCGTAATCTAACTGGTGATGGAATGACAAATTCCAGAAGCAATCAAATGAAAAACGGTCTATTATATGAAAATCAACTAAAAGAAAAAGTACAGGGACTGATGATCTCCATGGAAGATCAGATGCAAGAAAAAGAAGAAGCTTGCCGTTAAGGAAGACATTCAAATAACTTCTGACTGGCCGATGTGCCCACTGTGCTCTAAATCATCGACTGAGACAGCTCTTTAATGAAAGTAGTGATACTTAAGAGTGAAGAAAAGGGGGAAAACTAGAGGTTAAGGAAATTAAGACTAGGGAAACTCAAAATTAGGACTTAACCAACGTTTGCCCAACACATTTGCATCATCAACACAATCAAATCCTCTGCATTCCACCAATTCTTTAACAACTTTGTGCACATACATGTTAAATACTGTGATTCTTAATTCATACCTATGGATAAAAATGAAGGATTTGAATCTCACTCACTGAAGTCAAGCAGTGCCAATCACATTAGTAAATGTCACAATACGCTAACAAAGTCTGGTGAAAGTATCAAAGAATTCTTTGAGTATCCTGCTTCCTCAAAAACATGAGTCAGAACTTGCTGCACCAAACACAAGAATACATCCATTTTAAACCATGAGTCTGTGTCATATGTACAACAATAAATTATACATAAAACAACTTCGATGATTTTATCCAAGCACAGTTCAAAACCTTGTCATTAAAATGATATTCCCAGTCAATAAAGTGCTACAATTGGCCAATGATTCTAATCAAAAAGCTCAATGAAAATTAGGTCTTTCAATTCTTATAACATCAAGCTTAGCAATCTGTCCATAAAAGAAATTCCTCAAATCACTAGAAATTATACGTTGAAACATTGATCATAGTCTCCTAACATTAGAACGAGCAAAAACAGTGAGAACCTCTTTAAACTACATGACTGAGCCTCATATAACCATACGGCCTCACACAATCACGCTCAATTTTTAACATCGTGACTCAACTAATAATAGAAGAGAGAAAAATGAATTTCAAAAGAATACCCCAGAAGACCAATCTATCTTTGCTGCCCTGAAATAAAACTGCCCGTCAAATCGTGCAAAACATCCAACATGTCATCAAATGTAACTTTCCCGTTACCATCCAAATCTTACACCTTGAATATAACTACTACTAACAGACAAACTCCAAAATGACAATAAAGAAACAAACAAATAAGAACTCAATAATTATTCCAAACATAATTAATATAACAAAAATTTCTTGTATAAATATAAATAAAGCATTACATTCAATTTTCTGTTACAGTGTTGAACGTGGACTAAATGCAGACGAAAACGCTACAAATTCCTTAAAGTTTAATCCGTCGAGCATCCTTAACAGCCTCTGATCATTCAAATAACACAACAAATTAATTAATCAATCGTTTCTCTGGTGAGATACGCTACATACATGCCTATATTTGTACATCCATACATGAAAGAAGAGTAATGTGAGAAAGCAACGACCAGAGAGAGAGGATTGACGGCGAATTCAGGCACGGACAAGAACTCCTTGGCGGAGATGAAGCGTCCGTTATTGCGATCGAGCTGGCAAAATCTCTGATACAGAGAAACAATCTCCTGCTGCGAAACTGAAAAAAAAAGACATTGATCAAAAAAACAAAAAATAAAGAAGTCAAATCGACGGCGGAAACGAGACAGAGTAAAAGAGTTAGTTTTAGTAACAGGCGCGGTTATAGTGTTGTTGAATTTCTTCGATGTCGTACTGAGTGAGTATCGACGACGTGTTTCCCATAGTCTTTAGGTTCAGTCGCCGGTGAGATCGAGGGAGAAAGGGGAGGAATTGTGTGCGGTAACGTGTAGCGGAGTGAACGAGGAGAGTAGATCAGAAGATTGATGATGGAGGATCGAAAGTTTGTTGGTTTACCGTTAGTAAGTTGATTCCTACGATAGTGGCGCGAAACTATCGTCCGCTGTTGAGTGGAGACTTGGTTAAGTTTATTATTGCAAGGGATACTATGTAATGCCCTGATGGTACAATGACATCTAATTCCTATTTTGTATTTTCAGAGATAAGGGCATAGTTTGTTAATAGAAGAAATTTAGAAGAGGAAGAAGAAGGGAAAGATAGGATTGTGATAATTTTCAACATGACTTTATTTAACTTTGATAAGCACTTATATAGTGCTCTGAAAGAGAGCACTTCCTAAAATTAAGAGAATAACAACACAAGAA
>JAWDEX010006395.1:0-35733 GCA_035221805.1 Trichilia hirta
TATATTTATAATATTTAAATTAGGTTGTAAGGGATTAGAAGATGGTTGAAAAATATCAATATAAAGCAAATAAATTATAAATCCAAATCTAACCATGCAATTTTTATTTGAATTCGCTTTGGGTTGCCTGTTATGAATTGTTTTGTCCAGACTTGATAATTTTTATTTGATGACAATCAAAGCCCTTTTTTATTTTAATGAGAACTAAATAAAATATTTTAAAATGAATTTTGGTATTAAAAGAAAAATCACAATAACATGCTTAAAAAATCCAAATAATAAGAATAAGAGTCGATTTATTAATACTTTTAAAAAATAATAAGCAATTTATTTTATAATTTTAGGATGAATTTATATTTAAAAAAATTGAAACTCCAAATTTTATAATCTAATATTTTTTGCAATAACTTTTAGAAATAGATGAACGACTATTTTTATAAAGTAACTCATTAAATAATTTTAAAATATATTTAATGTAATTTTTAAATGTTTATTATAATCTTATTATTTTAATAAAAAGATAATTATATCTTATATTTTCACAAACCATATTTGTATTTTATATTTATCGTTATATTACAAAATTTTTTATGAATCACACATAAAGAGAACTAAAATTTTACTAAGTTAATTTATTTTGATATAATATTTTTAAGTGTTGTTGTTTATTTAGCAAATTGTAGAAATTTGATTAAAATTATAATAATATTATTAAATTATATTTTTAAAAAATTTATTATACTGTTTCAATAATTTTATAAATAAAATAATAAATACTCAATTAATTTTTTAACAGTTCATTATTTCATTAGTAAAGCATCAGCAATTTCTCTCATAAACAATAATAATCCTAAACTAGCCCTTAATTTAAGACATAAATGAATCTAATCTACATAATAATTATATTTATCAAGCTGTTAAAAATGTATTCAATTATCAAAAAAAAAAAAAAATAAAATAGCTCGCACATACTAATAAAATTTGCATTATATATATTGATCAAATTGTGGAAACATATTCAATTGCCAAATAAAAGATATGCAATAAAAATAACTCTATTAAAAACATACAACAATAACTCGAGTCTCGAGAGTTTTCCGTAGAATATTTTCTAGGATCTTTGAAGTCACCGCTGGAGTCAATTTTATAAAACAATGCATTGCAAATGTCAATCAATCATAAAATGTAGGTTTTCGTAGAGGTGTGACAGGCCGTTCCGGGCCCTTTTTGGGAAAACCAGCCGATCGCCAAAAAAATCAAAATCAAAATTTTGACGAATTGGGCTTGAGATATTTTCAATTTCAGATCGTGTTGTTCCGAAATTTTTAAAAAATAAAAAAAATTAAAAATTAAATTAAATTAAATATTGGTGGTTAGCACTTGGATTATGTAACGAATGATTAACTACTTTAACCATTCTTTGAAATACACGTGTCACCCACTATAATCTTTCTATATATTAAGGGTTTCCAGAAAAAATATTTAAAGCACTTGTCAAGCTCAATATGCTCATCCTAACCGTACACTTAAATTCCAAACAAATCTAACGCCTTAAAACGAACACTGGAATCTTCGTTGTTTCCAGCACTCGTAGTTACGTATGCAACTCTATTTTGTACGCCCGTCGCATTTGTTCTACTCGTGAGAGTGTGAAGTGATCGCATTTTACTGTTAGCAAGAAGTCTCTAGCTTACTCTTGATCCAAAGGTATCAGGTGGCTATCTTCTTCAGTTAAGTTTCCTTGCTGTCTAAGTTTTAAAGTAGTTTTGGATGTGCATGAGCTGATTGTTTGGAAAAATTGCAGAGAGAAGACCATCTTGGAGATGGGTAAGTGTTATCCAAACGTGAGCGAGGAGTACCAGAAAGCAGTGGAAAGATGCAAGAGAAAACTCAGAGGACTTATTGCTGAGAAGCACTGTGCTCCTCTCATTCTCCGTTTGGCGTACGTTCTTTTTCTGTGAATTGATTTATGTAGATGATAAATGATAATGATATACTCCGGATTCTGCATGGTTAAATGATGTGTTTTTGTGTTGCAGATGGCATTCTGCTGGGACATTCGACGTGAATACTAAGACGGGTGGTCCTTTTGGGACGATCAGGCATCCAGAAGAGCTTGCTCATGAGGCTAACAATGGGCTCGATATTGCTGTAAGGCTTTTGGAACCCATCAAAGAGCAATTTCCCATCTTATCTTATGCAGATTTCTACCAGGTAATTTTGTTGTATGCAATTAGTGATCAAGGTGTAAAAGCAATGTTTATTCTGCTTTATTATGATTGACTCCATATAATTTTCGGTTTGTTAATTGATTGTTGTGTGTGTTTTATTCCTTGAAGTTGGCTGGAGTTGTAGCCGTTGAAATTACTGGAGGGCCTGAAATTCCTTTCCACCCTGGAAGACCGGTGAGTTAATTATTTGCGTCTTTGTTTTATGTTCTGATAACAGTTTTAATTAGTTAAACTTCTGGTTTATCCCATTTAGAAACATGAATTGAGTTGGCATCAGTTATAAATTGTCTATGGTCATGTATAGGATTGGTGAACTTATGCTAATCGAAATTAGTTAAAATTTTGCAACTTGAATATCTGACCAGCTGCTTGCAGACTAGGCTTTGTTTCATCAAAGTTTATATACTTTTTTCACCAGCTAGTTACTGCCCTGAAGATAATCTATACCCTGGAAATGAAGAGCGGTGACATTAGTTATCAATGATATGGAGGTATTTTGCAATTTCTTCTGGCGAATTGAAGGATTAGAAATTTTACGAAGGAGGATGAAACATTATAGAGCTATTACAAAGCAAATGATTGCCAGCAGCCTGTACGTAATACTACGATGACAATTGTGGCGCTGGATCTAATAAACTTAGAAGCAAATTAACTGAATGCCATTTACACCAAGGAATCTTGAGTGTGAGTTGAGCAATGACGGTTGGGAAAAGCTTCATTTTTTGTTTATAGTTCTATCAAGAGCTTTGTGATATATAGAGAGTCACTGTTTACGGATGATATTTTTAAGCTTCCAGACCTGATAGTCCTATCAAGTGCGTTTCTGATTCTCTATATTTAAGCAATTTTTTATGCAAGCTGCAAGATTCATTTTATCCATACATGTAATTCTTTTGACGATGTAATTAGCTAGTAAGTATTAAAGTCTTGTTTACATTGCAGGACAAATCTGATCCACCCCCTGAAGGGCGCTTGCCTAATGCAACCGAAGGTCAGTTAATTTTCTCAAGTTTGAACCTCCGTAAGATCAGTACAAGTATCTTCTTACAAATTGCATTTTTCTTCCAATATTTGGTCAATACTGTAGGTTCGGACCATCTCAGGGATGTCTTTGGCCATATGGGTCTTAGTGATAAAGATATTGTTGCCTTATCTGGTGGTCACACCCTGGTATGTTGACAAATGGACAATATTTACGTTATATTCTTCTATGGACTGTTTCTTGTTGCCCAAAACATGATGCAGTTTGACATCTTACTGTATAGTATTAACGATTATATTATTGGTCTTGCAACAATTAATTTAAAGGGTAGGTGCCACAAGGAGCGTTCTGGATTTGAGGGAGCCTGGACTACCAACCCACTCATTTTTGATAACTCATATTTCAAGTGAGCTCATTTGTCTATGTTCTTACTCAAGCTTATAATACCTCATTAAGTTTGAGATATAGACCTCAAACTATTGCTATTAGAAACTAGGAGCTATACTCTTTGCCTGATTGTTGTGGGTATAGACTCAAAGCAACTGACTGATGTCAACCCATTCTTTTATTTTCATCAGGGAATTGCTTGGTGGAGAGAAGGAAGGTTTAATTCGGCTGCCAGCAGACAAGGCACTTCTTGAGGATCCAGTTTTCCGTCCTCTCGTAGAAAAATATGCTAATGTGAGTATTTGGTCATGTTTGTGTAGTATGCTCTTTTGAATATCAAATGGTATTTTACACAGAATTGATCATAAGGTTTATTGAACTTATTACTGCGGTCTCTACTTCAGGATGAGGATGCTTTCTTTGCCGATTACGCAGAAGCTCATTTGAAACTCTCAGAGCTTGGGTTAGTCACAAACTATCTTCTATTTCATCTTTACTTGTTGCCAACTCTACCTTCTTGATTTCTTGATCTTGCATCCAACTCTATAATTATTGATCTCTACAAATCTTTTCTTTCTTTTTTTTTTTCTGTCAGATTTGCTGATGCTGAGTAATGGATCGAATTGTAAACCAGCAGAAGTTCTCATCGTGTCGGTTCTTGTGTCAATATGATGTGTTAATTATAATACATTAGTGTTTGGTGTGTAGTTCTGTGTGTCAAATGCAGTGTTATCTATTGCTGTGACTGGAAAATAATTTGAGAACTGCATTACCTCGTACAAAGTATCGAATGCACTGGGCAAATTTGTGTTGTCTATTGATGAGACTTCAGACTTCAAAAAGATGGGCTTGTAATCAGAATCGAAACTCGTTGGGGCATATTTGTACAATTTTTACTTATATTTTTTTTAGCTGCTAATTTTATTGAATAACTATCCAATAATTTATATTATTGAAATTGAAAATTTTCATAACTATATATACCGTTTTATTATCATCAGTTTTTTTATAATATTAAAATTCTTAAGCATTATAAAAGATAAGCACTTTTTATTAAATATTGTTGAACCTATCACAAGTCTAGAAAAAAAGAAAATGAAATCTTTAATTATGTGGGAGGCAATACAATTCTCCTTACTTTGCCTTCGTATAATCAAATTGTTTCGTTTTGCAATTAAACTGTGAGTTTTGTCCCGAAATTAATTACCAAAAGCATTCTTTCTGTCTGTTATTACTATTATTTTTGCAAAATGGAAAACAAAAGTCCACAAGAAAATGCCTTTTTAAATTAGGGACGGAACTAAGTTTTCAAGAGTGAAGAGAGACCAACATGTAAATAATATAGTTATATAGCAATCAAAAAAAAAAAAATAATAAAAATAAAAAATTGAAAAGCTAAAATTACAAAAATATATCAAAATCATTAGAAGTGTTCAAATTATCGGCAACGGGACTATGGGAAATCATGCAGTGACTCAGCCCTAGTTGAAATCAAATATTTTATTTTCAAAATTATTATTCTTTTTATTTAATTAAATTTATAAATTAAAATAAAAATGGTGAGAATTGAAATATATTTTTATTTTATTACCTACTTCAAAATTGATCACAAAAATAAAATTATTAAGACCAATAGAATTAGCACAAGACAACACACTATTGCGTTTCTAAATAATTAGATGAACCCATCATTAATCTTCTTGAGGTTTTCTAAGCAGGCATGCTGATCAGTAGCTTTAAGCTCCATTAAAATCTTAATCGAAAGCCGTCTATCAAATTCAATTAATTATAAATAATTTTTTGATTAACACGTAATTAAATACTAATTCAAATATTATTTGTATCGCTTCATGGATAACACCAAATATTTTAATGATCTTTCCTTAAAGATATGGAAAAAAATTTGTTAAAGATATTTAATTTTACTTGCAGTGCTTGATTCATATAATAAATTTGCTTGTTAAATATAAATTAGTACAATTTGTAATTTAAGTAATTAGTAGTAGGGAGACAAATTAAATTACTATTTAATTTAAAAATTTTAAGTTTAAAGAGAGAAAATATTTTTTCGATGAATAGATTGGATTGCAAGTTAATTTGAATGCAGAATTCACAAGAATCGAATAGTAAAGAGTGAATAAATAATTTAATCATCTTTATTTATTTCTCAGTTCAAGAAATTCATGATTTTCTAATAAATATAAATAAATAGAAGAACAAAATTTTATGAAGTCGCCTAAGGTGGGACGGATTTATGAAAATTTTGTTTTGAATACAAATGATCTAATTGGAGAAAAAAACTACCAATAGCATTTAAGAATAATGTTCAATCAATGAAGTATTAATAAGTAACTTAATCATATTGCCGTTATTTTATATTATACCCTTTGGCTAAGTTTGACCAACAATTTATAACTGGATGGACTATCTGATTAAGATAGTAAATCAGAAGGACCTTTTAAATTCTTTTGTACGATAATTTCCAGGCATATCATGATAAAAATATATAAATTTATTAATATATTAAATTAAAAAATATATATATATTTGAAACTCAATATGATACTATTGTATGATAGCCTTTAAGTTACAATTAACACGAGAATAAAATTTTAAATATCAAATATCAATATAAAAATATATAAATACTACCTTCTTAAATAAAACTAAAACTCAAATCATAAGATCCTAAAAATTCTATTTTATTCAAAAAATGATTTTCAATTCATTTTGACATCATTTGTCTAAACAAACACCAACAATTAGTGGTGGAGTTAGGTTAACTAGGTTTATAATAATAGTAATAATAATAATAAAGAAGAAGAAACACTCGAAGAGTTTTTACTCCACAAATCATCGAGTCAAAGTTAAAAATAACCTTGTCAAATGGCTTAATATTTTTCCAAAACTACCCAAACCTTTTGGGCTCAGTAACAATTAAGTGGGCATTGAAATAATCGCTAGACCAATATTACTTTGCAAGATCTCAACTATGAAATCTCTAGAACATAAACACAAAGCAATCTCGTAGTTGGCACAAAAGCAAAAGCCCCTTAAACCCTTTCCTGTATTTTGATCACTTTTTATCTTTCTACTCGAACTTTGCGACAAGATTAGTGAATTCTTGATGGTATTTTTAAGGCATACCTTTTATCAAAGGTAGCAGCTTTGTATTAAATTTCTGCCACTTAAAAAAAGAGAGGGGTTTTCTCCTCGTATTTTAATACTTCTATTTTTTCTTTTTACTTTTTCTTTTGTTGCGAATTTTGTAGAGTTCAACGAATCCAATGCTACAGTAAGACCTTTTTTTAAAATTTTATTGTTTTTATGTTTTAAAAATAAAAATAAAAAGTGTTTGATCATATTTATATATTTTTATATTAATACTTAATATTTAAAAATTTTATCACACAATTATTGCCTTTGGAGATTAAAAACCATGGCACAATAATAAATGGTGGATAAATATACTTTTTAAATAAAAAATTATCAAATTATTCGTTAACATTAACAAGAGTGACAAATAGATCCAAATGAGCTTTAAATTTCTAATTAATTTTAATATATACGCGCGCGCGCGCGCGATATTTTAATTTTCTAAGTTAATAATAGTTGAAATTTGCTGATCATCAAAGTGCTCCATCACATAAATATATCAAGCATACATAAGTTTACAAAATTGTAAAACGCTTCAATCAATGGATGTACCACTAATTTTCATCAGTAATTCCACCTTCCCAACATTTTGTCAACTATACAATTTTTTCCTTTGTTTGTTTTGTAATACGAATAAGAATAATGCTAGGCTTTTAACGTTTGTTTTAATAATTAATAATAATAATTTTTAGAATAAATACAAAATAATTACGCAAGTGTTGATGTATAAATCAGCAGACATTACTTTATTATCTATTTAATATATAGGGATTAAGCTTTTGTAATTTTACTGGCAAATTTTTAAACTAACCATTAGTTGTATCATTATATTAATTATTTTTTTTATTTTATTAATGCTGACCAAGGCAATGATTTGAATATTCTTCAATTCATTTTGAAAGGTTGAAAGTATATAATTCTTCACGAGCAAAAATAAATGTATGTTGAAATATCAAGTAAATTGAATGCGTAATTAAAATATTTATTTAATATTATAAAATAAGATGGGTCTATTTACTCTGTAAATTTTACTTTAAATCATCTTTTACTTGCATATTTATGTAAAAAATAAAAAAATAAAACTTATTCCGTACACTCTTTAAAAAATTCTTAACTAAATTTTTTTTATACAATAACATTTATTCCAACATTCAATTCACCATGTATATAAAAAAATAAATTCATAAATTATATAGAACAAAATTAAAGTATATATATTGCTTATTGTTCCATGCTAAATAATTTTTAAATCATAAAAGATAATTTTTAAAATAAATATTATAAAATATATTTTTGACAGCTTAAATATTTTAAATGATTTTTTTCTCTATAAATTACTTTATAAAAATTTGTGATAAAATAGTTTTAATATTAAAATAAAAAATTTATAATTAAAAATAAAAATTATAAGTAAGTTTTTTTACAAGTGTTAATAATAATATTATTTATATATTTAGATTAGATTACGTCAATAGTAATTTATATTAAAAATATTTTTGTAATTAATTTTTTATTAAAATATGATTATTTTGAGTAAAATTCAATATACAAATAAACCCATTTAATAAAATATTAGAGTTTTTTATGCACAATAATTAAAAAAATGTATGGTTGTTGTCACGAGATTTCTTTTTACTATAGCGTCATTGTCCCGCGATGCACTAAGTTTCTAATCCAGCCAGTATTTTACTTTTTTTCTAGCATTTTACTTTTTTTCTATTATTCTGTATAGCTTATTAGAGCCCAAATCATGAATTAAATCAACACACTTACATGCATAATACCAATATTTTTTACGAAGACATCTACTTTTAACTCTTTTACCCTAACATAAAAAAGAATGTAAGCCAACATCTTATTCGACTTTTCAGAGTTGCGAGAATCCCAATCCCCTTCAGACACTTATCCATTGGCCATGATCTTCCTAATCTTCCATGGCCAACATTCTATAATGCCTCATCGCGCCTGAACATTATTCCCTCAAGTCATACTTGCTTGACTAACTGCCCCATTAAGCTTTTGCTCTTTCATTGGGCGTGTTGTTGTGCACCACTTGTCATACACATGATTGTACGCTATCTTACGGGCACATGACCTTCTTGCTCGTACCGAGCATCGTTCCTTCATATTCTTTCAGTGCTTTTGCGCTTCCCCACGCCCATGGCTTATCCCCTGTGCTTCTACGCACTTAAGTATCCCACTCGTAGTTTGGCGCTCTCCCGTGCCTGTGACTTTAGTTTGTGCGCCCTTACGTATTTAAGCGTCCCGCTCGTAACTTGGCGATTTTTCGCGCCTATGATTTGAGCCTGTGCGCCTCTATGCACTTGAGCATCTCACTCGTAACTTGGAACTTTTTCGTGCCTACGACCTTGTGCCTATGTTCGTTTGTCACTTAGCGCTCTTCTGTGCCCATGCCCTCAAGCCTGTGCGTCATTTTGCATTGAGTATTCTGCTTGTCACATGGCGTTCTCCCACACCGATGGCCTCAGCTTGTGCTCCTTTGAGCAATGAGCATCTCGCTCTTTACTTGGTACTTTTCTGCGCCAATAACCTCAAGCTTGTGCTAGCCCGTGGCCTCTTGCCTATGCGTACTTGAGTGTTCGCTTTTACACACTTGACCCTCCCCGGCGCCTTGGCGTGTATGCATGTCGCGTGCTGCTCTCGCACGTCTAAGCCTTGCCTTGTGTTATGCGTTTCTCGTACTATGCATACTTTGCTCATGCTGCACACTAAATTAATCTTACAATGTGATTCTTGGCTCACTGAGTACCTTCACTTCAGGCTCTTTTACCCTAAGTTCTTTCATTCAAGATTCAGCCTTCAATCCCGATATACTTTACTGATTTCGTCTTGCCTTGAACTCATTAGGAGGACGGTTCCAGTCCTCAATTAGCTTATACGGCTAAATAAATTTTACTATTTATCCACATGCATCCCGTTATTTCTAATCTTAAAACCCTCTATCTAAATTAATTCTTCTCAAACTAACATTATATTTGGGGTTGTGACAGTTGTCTTAAATAGACTTTTTACGAATGTCTTAAACTTAGACTTAGTTAATTCTCGCTTAGCCAATAATTTTTTATTTCATTTATTATTTTTTAGTGTCTAATTATTTTTAAATATATAAGATTAATAGCACAAATTTTATATAACCAATTTATTTCAAAAGAATATAATATTGTTCTAAATATTTTTATACCAATCAACTAAACTTTTCTATTCTATTTCCGTTCATGTCTATTATATAACAATTCACTATTGAAGAAAATTCTATTAAAACCCTCGAACAAAGTTGGTTGAAGAATCGAAATAAAAAAAGAAAGAAAGAAAGAAAGAAAGAAAAAGATAAATAAATAAAGCATTGGGCAGAAGAGGCGCCACAATTGAGAATTGAGCGCTCAATAATCTCCTTGTACAACTGGGTCCGGTACGGTCAATGCAACGCACTCCACCCGACCCCACCCCACCCAGTTTTTTGGAATATTTGACAAAGTGTAGGAAAATTTCCAAATCGTCCCCACATCCGTCTGCTTTTCGTACACTAAATCTGTCCCAATATTCAATGAATGAAAGCGAATCTCTGCCGATTCAACTACTCGTTAAGACGAGGTATTAATAAAAACATAGCATATATAATATAATAATTTCCATCCTTTGTATAGTTTTAATCTGCACGCATGCGGCGGAATGTTTCTGACATAAACATGGTGAATTATGCAAGAAGACAGTCGTTTCGAGACGGTAGATCAGATCAGACGGTCTAGAATGAAGGATAAACATTCTTTTTAATTTTTATATAATTTTGGCCGTAACTGTTAATATATTATAAATACTCGCATTTCGTTAAGTCTCACGCAACTCTGCAATGCAACTTTAGATTATTAATTGCTGATTAAGGTTTCTCACGTTGATGGTCGACACTTGAATTGTTCATTGTTTCGTGATTTTAACATTTTAGTCCACATATCAGGTTAGGGCGCAAAGAGTTGCTTAACTTGAGATTTGATGGAATTTTATATCAACTTGTAAGAGTTTCAATGTGGTTTATTTGACATTAGAGTTGTTCATTTTAAACATGCAATTCTGAATTATCTTATAAATTAATTCTAAAAAATAAATTTAATTTATATGAGAGTATAAATTGTTTTTGTTAATTATATAATTAACTCAATCTCAATTATTTTTTGGGAAAGGAAAAGTTATTTATGTTGAAAATACAATTTTGAATTGTCTTACAAAAGATTTGTCATAAATTTTGGTAAATTGTAATTAATTTGCGCAAGAATTAAAAAAATGTTCTATATTTGAGCAATCTAATTTTTCATAAGCTCTTGATCCCTATTGTATATAAAAGACGTATTTGGTATAACTTTCTTGAACTTAATTTTAAAATAAAAATTATAAATATATTTGACATCACTAAATTTTGAAAAAACTTATTTATATTTTTATTAAAATTTAATAGTTGATCTTTCATTCACAGCAGTAGATATATAATAAAAGTTAAAAATAATTGTATAATTACAATACTTCAATATTAAATATGCTTAAAACCTATTATAACTTAATCGAAACATAATGCTAATTTTTACTAAATTATACAACTAATAATTTCTTTTGATGTGCATAAGCAATTTTACATTGATAATTGTGTACTGCCAACATAGCTCTATAAAATTCATAAGCGAAGGAAACACGAAAATAATGAATTATTAACACCATTTAATCTTGATTCCCTTATAACAGTTATTAGATAAAAGAAAATTATTCTAAATCATAACATGATTACAAACTTTTAACCATAAAAAAAGCAAGTTACGATCTCCTGCTTTAATTTTTGGATCCAGCAAGAAACTTCCTTTAAATTATTCAAAAAACAAATTAAAAAAAAAAAAAAAAAAAAAAAATCGACTTCTTATTGGGATTTTATTTTAGGGATAAGCCGGTTGTGAAAAGATTAAGACATTGCATAGCAAATTGTTTGTCGTAGTACCACGATTTGAATTGCATCGTTCAACAGCCAACAAATATGTCTAATCAATTAGAGCTGACGTGTACTTCTTAAACGAAAGGGAAAAAAAATTGTCCATAAATGTAATTATAATAAAATACAGGGGCTCCAAGGGTGAAAATAATAGGGAAAAGGTAGAAAACGAGCCGGTGCAAACGTTATTTTTCATTTTTTGTATATCATTGGTAATTAAATTATTTTATTTGTATAATCCTAAATAATAATTGCAAAAGAAAATTTATGTATTTATTTCGGGACTCATAATTGTTAATATAGTTCTAATTAATAAATGATATATTAACTAGAAGTTTGTATAGGTGAAAATAATTTCTAAATAAGATTTAATAAATAATAAATCGATTAGAATTTTGTATAGATAAAAGTAATTTTTAAATAAAGTTAACAAATTTATATTAGTGATCAAGTAATTAATTTCTATTATGATCAGTTGGTTCAAGGTAGTTTTTAGGAGGTATATAACTTTTAATTTTAATTTAATTTAATTTATTATTATCATATTTTATTTAATAAGTACTATAAATTTAATATTAGATATCATAAGTTATATCGTTATATTTATATATTAGTTAATTTATTATTATCAAATTATCTCATATATTTTATTTTAATTGACTTAAAATATTATTTAATAATAAAATAATGTAAATAGTAAATTATTAATTTTTAATATTTAGTATATTTTTCTTGAATACTAGATAATTAGTATTTCTCATATATAATGCTAACGCAAGAAAATTCTCCATCGATCTTCAAACACCAAAACTTCTTCCTGCTTACTAAAATTGATGTTATCTAAAATCAGAGAAAGAGATCAAAGGTAAAGTCAGTAATTTGGCAAAAATTTTTGAATGATTAAATTAAAATTTTTTAATAAAAGTTTAAAAAAAAAAATTGGCAGTAATTTAGTAGCTTAGGTTAATTTGTTTGTGTATAGTCTTTTTTTGTATTTTTATTATTTTTTTCTTTCACATCTTTTATATTTATAATTTTTTTTTGTATTATAAGATTTTGAGTCTTTATCATAAAATATAATCATCGGGTTAAAAATCTCTCATTTATTTTAAAAAAAATTTATAAATTTAAAATTTTTTAACTGTCAAAATAACTATCATAGAAAAATTTTAAAATTTGATGTTACGTTAGAAACCATTTTCATTAATACAAAAAGTTTCTAAATTTCATATTCGATAATTAAAGAGATTTTAGAGTTTTCTGCTATATTTGAAACCTACAGTAATTTAAGAAATTTTAAACTTTTACGTTATAGCCAAAATTTTATTAAATCATTAATAAGAGCCTATATTAATAAAGGTGTTACGCTTGAGATCTTTGTTATATTACAACCAAAACCTTTGTTGATAAAGCAAGTTTTGATATTTCACATTTTAACTAAAATTTTTATTGATTAAGAAAGTTTCGAGTATTACAAGATATTAAATCTTTTATTGTTAGTGGAGTTTTGGGTTTACATTTTCTTATGTTTATCTGGATTTAACTTGTGGAATTTTTTGAATTTTTGAATATTTTCTCAAACAATAATAATACTATTTTTATTTTTTGATTGCTTATGAGTTAGGGGAATATATTACTAAAACTTGATTATCTACCCATGTAAAATATAAAATTTGTAATTTAAAATGCAAAATGCAAAATTTATTTTTATTATAAATTTTAAAATACAATATTTCACATTATACAAGTAATATATCCAAAACTCAAAACTAATATTTCACGCACACATGCACACTCTCAGGTTTGTGGGCCTGTTTAAAAGGACTTCGTATTTAAATTCAATGAAGTAACACATCTTACTAGCGTGTAGCTACTCGCTACTCGTTGCGAGTGAACAAAGGTTTTCGCGTGAGAAAACAAAACTTGTAATGTGTTATGGAGAAACTGAGGATTGCGAATTATGAGATTACAAGAACGCAACACAACACAACAAAAGTGAGCGAATGCTGAGCACAAAAGCTGGGCGCTGGGATCCACTCCGCACTCCTCAACCCAACTTAACATCTGATCGACCGGCGAAACTCATCTCCCCCGTCTATCTTTAGCCATAGCACTTTTTTGTGGTTCCTGTGTCACAGTTTCATTCCCCAATGACAACCGGATATAAAAGAAAAGGGAATATTGCCATAAACATAACACACTCTTTACTCTATCCCAACTCCATAATTTTGACTCGCTCTCTCTCTCCGAAAAAAAGAAGAGTGGTATTTACTTTTCCATCTCTCTATGGAATGAGAAGGGTTAAGAGAGCATCAGCCCATATTATTATAATATAATATTGATTAGTGGCTGCTGGCTTGCCACTTTATTACTGTATAAAGCGTTGCTTTCCTTACTTTCTCCGTTTGGGCCTCTAGTTTTTTGCTTTCATCTCATCGGCTGCTGTATTCCATTGTATTCCGTTCACAAACGAAATGGAGAGTAGGCTTTGTCAGTTATTTCTAGTATTATGTGTTCTTCTTTTGGAATCTTCGTCTGCTCAGAAGCCAGGTGGGTAACCGTCTCTCATAGACATATCTATAACTTGCATGTGGATATGTCTGAACGGACACATTCGTTTTGTTCTCTTTTCTTTGATGTTATACTCTCCATTTTTTATTCTGAGTGAAAAATATAGATGACCGTTTGGAAAATTTGCACCCTTTTTGTTTTCGCAGAGATAAATGGATTTGCTTGTTTATGTGATTGTCTTTTAGTTGTCAGTGATATTGTTGCAGTTGTTGATATCTCTGTATTTGCTCTTGGTAGTCGATGCTAACGGTTACAGATGTTTATCTTTTTAATATTGTCTAAAACCATGACAAATAGAAGGTAATCTTCTTGGTCAATTTTGTCCATTCATTGTTGACAAAATACGGAGGTTTGTTTTTAACCAAAATTTTAACTTTATCTTGCGCTTCCTAGTCATTGCAATACTCAATTAGCAATGGAAAATGGATGGAAGAAGCTGAAACAAACCCAGAAAATTATAGTCTTGGGTTTTTAACGTATGCCTATGCGGTGCAATGACATCTTCTCTTTGTGTGTGTGTTAGTTTTATCTTAAAAATGAACCCTGAACTTCCAATTCATTACGGCAAGGATTTAGATTATTGTTACTGCCACATATATTTTCATATACTGTTTGCTTAATCTAATCTTATCGCATCTGTTATTTGAGTTCACAATTACTTACTTGGCTGTAGGCTGTTAAATGATTCAGTAGAAAGGCAAGCTTGATATTTCTGATAGAACTTGAAATCCCTTCTCTCCCCCTCGTGGAGTTACTATCTCCCTACAATAGCCTTAATGTGTAGGCAGTCAAAATTTCTCAGCTAAAGTAATGCATTTAAAATTCCCCAACTATAGAATTGCATTTTAGAATATTCATGTTCCTTGAAAATTAAATTGATGTAAAGTTCATGCAGATGCTTGAAGTGTGCCAAACTTGACAGCCATTTCATCTCCATTTCAATGAATGATTCTCCAGATGTTATCCTATGTAATAGAATTTCGTTGACGTTTGGAATGACACTAGAAGTTAGGTTAAGATGTCTTATGAAAAGTTAAGATAGTTATTCACAATTCGGAAAGTGGCAGAAGTCATCTAGTTTATGTGTTTGAATAATTGACTAAATCAAAAAGCGACTTCTTTCTCATATTTTCTTGGCTTAATGTAATTTTTCTGTGGGATATAAATTATCTTCTGATTTAAGTTAGCAATCAACAAATGAATAGAGGAGATATGGTTGTGCATTTTTATCTTCAATATGTCTGGTTTCTTGGTTTGCATTGGTCGTGGAAATATAATTGACACCTACAAGCCTGAAGTTGGAATTTGGCAGCCTACACAAAATTCTCTTGTTTGAGGAAATGATAATGTGAATCATCTGTGTTAATTCTCACTTCTACAGAAACATCTGTGAAAATACTCTTTATTGGTTGGCAAAGCAAACAGAATTCCTTGTGTATGTCGAAAAATTAAAACTTCAAAATTCTGTAACTTCAAAATTCTGTACTATTATTGCTAATACATTTGACAATGTGAAGCAGGTTTTGTGAGTTTAGACTGTGGGGGTAAAGAAAACTTCACTGATGAACTAGGACTTCAGTGGACTTCTGACAATAATTTTATTTATGGAGAGACAAGTAATATATCCGTTACAAATGAAAATAGGAGGCAATATATGACACTGAGACATTTTCCTGCTGATTCCAGGAAGTACTGTTACAAGCTTGACGTCACAACAAGGACAAGGTATCTCATAAGGGCAACATTCTTGTATGGTAATTTTGATAGCAACAATGTTTATCCTAAATTTGACATTTCCCTTGGGCCTACTCGCTGGTCTACTATTGTCATCTCTGATGGTAGTACTATAGAGGAGCAAGAACTAATATTTTTGGCTTCAAGTCATACAATTGATGTGTGCTTATCAAATGCTACAACTGGGCAGCCATTCATTTCTACCCTTGAGCTCCGACAATTCAATGGTTCTGTCTACTATACACCATTTGAAGACCACTATTTTCTCAGTGTATCTGCAAGAATTAATTTCGGTGCAGATAGCGAAGCTTCAGTTAGGTATGCTCTTTTGATCTGGTTAGAATGATGTACTTTCTGAATTCTGTCTTTCAAGTGTGCATTCATGTGCTTGATTAAATTATGAACCACTAAATGTAGAAAGCTATGTTTCTTTACTTTCAGGTATCCAGATGATCCATTTGATAGAATATGGGAATCTGACTCTTTGAAGAAAGCAAATTACCTTGTTGATGTTGCTGCTGGCACACAGAAAGTGTCTACCAATATGTCAATCGACATTAACAGTGATGAAATGCCACCTGTGAAAGTCATGCAGACTGCTGTAGTTGGTACAAATGGATCATTGACTTACAGGATGAATTTGGATGGTTTTCCTGGTTTTGGTTGGGCGTTCACCTACTTTGCAGAAATTGAAGATCTGGATCTAGATGAGTCAAGAAAATTTAGGCTTGTGCTACCTGGCCAGCCTGATGTGAGCAAAGCTATAGTTAACATCCAAGAAAATGCTCAAGGAAAATACCGTGTCTATGAGCCAGGATATACTAACATATCTCTCCCCTTTGTATTATCATTTAGATTTGGTAAAACTTCTGATTCTTCTAGGGGCCCGCTCTTGAATGCTATGGAGATAAACAAGTATCTGGAGCGTAATGATGGTTCCATAGATGGTAAGTGCAGTTTGTCTCCTTTGATCGAGTATAGGTTATTTGTATACGTTCCTTAATCAGAAGACCTGGAGTTTATACTTGTATTTGGAACTACCTTTTAGTAGTTGTCGATAAAAGAAATAAGAACTACTATATAGGCTTATCATTTTCTATTTATTCTTTTTCTATTTTTTTTTTACCTCTTTTCATATTTTTATGTTATGCATCATAATTCAATGGGAAACCTCTGAAGCTCTAATCACAGCATATCTCATGATAGATTGTTTGAGTTGCAGGAGCAGTTATTGCAAGTGTAATTTCGCTCTACTCATCTGCTGATTGGGCCCAAGAAGGTGGTGACCCATGCTTGCCAGTTCCATGGTCGTGGTTGCAGTGTAACTCAGACCCTCAACCAAGTATAACTGTAATGTAAAGATTTTTCACCTTCTGATGTTTCATTTTGTGTGTCTTACATTGCTTGTGATGTTATATTCCAGTACCATATCTGAAAGAAATGTCACTAACAGCAGATTTTTTTTGCTGGTCTTGGTGCTTAGCCACTTATCTAGCAAGAATTTGAGTGGGAATATCCCTTCAGACTTGACAAAATTGAGCAAATTAGTTGAGTTGTGAGTTTCAAAATTTAACCTGCATTATTTTTTTCTAGACAGCGGCATATATTTGAAATTTTGAGTGTTCACTGTGTAAAAGTTTGAGCCTTCGCTTTTGTTATTGTTATCTAATTGTCTCATGATCATAGATGGCTTGATGGGAATTCACTAACTGGTACTTTACCGGATTTGGGTGGATGCACAGATTTGAAGATCATGTAAAATTCTGATTAGTTTTTATCTTAACAGTGAATTCTATCGACTTATTGAGCTAATATTTACTAAGTCTTTGCCTCATATAGTCATCTTGAGGACAACCAATTGACGGGTCCACTGCCTTCCTCTTTAACAAACCTACCAAATTTGAGGGAATTGTAAGTTATCAGAACTTGGATATCTTTTGTTGCTAACTATCGACTATTTGAAAGACATTAAAATACCTTGCAAAAGGTTTTATATGTATTATATTTTGTTAGAAGGTGATGGTTGATTATCTTAAGATGATTAATCTTCTTTAATCTTTTCCATAACTTTCTGTTTATTTAATTTTGAAAGGATGTTTACCATGTTGCTTTCAAGGAGATGATTGCATATACTTGACATATTTGTTGGTTGCAGGTATGTGCAAAATAACGTGTTGTCTGGCAGAGTTCCATCAGGTCTTCTCAACAAAAACTTAGTTTTGGAGTGAGTATTAGTTTCAAATTGAGAATCTATGATGCATATGAAAGCTGTTAAAATTCGTCATGCAATTGTCGTCATACTTGTATTTTGCTTGGTAAATGAAAATGAAAACATTTTAGTTGAATTGAACCTGCAGACCATGGCAGCGTGCTTGTATCTTAAGAAATTTAAATCTTAATCTAGGGATTGTTCTACTTCTTAGTTTCACTTCTTGCCTTCCAATTGTTGTGAATATTGTGTTGCAATTGCTGTTGAAAAATATGGACTCAAGTTTAGGAAATTATCTAAAAGTGCATATCAATTTCTTATTAAAATTGCTAATATACATGGTTTTCAGATGCTGAAGTCCTAAGATAGATACTGATTTATATTAGCTTGTTTATGGATAGCAACAGTTGTCATTGGGAAGTTCTGATGAATAAAATGTTATTTTGAAATAGCTATCGTTGAGAAATGGATTTTGTTTTTCATATTTCTGCACATACAATAACACGTTGTCGTCTGTTTGGACATTTAACACCTGCTGCCCTTTAGATTTGGTTCAGTCTTTGGGTTTTTGACTTGGAAGTCTTGCTATCAGAACCATCATGTGTACGAATATTCACCTTTGGGCCTGCCCATTGCTGTTTTATTTTAAACTTTCCAATTGTCATTCGCAAAAGTCTGTGAATTCAGTGACTATTGCTCTATGTTTTCTGACAGCTACTCTGGAAACTTTGGTCTTCATGAAAGGGGAAAAAGAAATGGGCACCTTTATGTTATTGTTGGTTCATCAGTTGGAGCTGCTGTTCTGCTAATAGCTACTGTTGTATCCTGCCTCTTTGTGCGCAAAGGGAAGAAAAACAGTTATCAGCAAGGTATAATTTGAAGTTTATATCTAGTCCAGTGCCTCAGCTTTCATCATGCTTAATTTGTATTAATTTTCTTTAGACCAACTTCGGCATTCCCTACCTGTTCAAGGGCCAGCTTCTACCTTGAAGGATGGCCCAGCAGAAGCTGCTCATTGCTTCACAATATCTGATATTGAAGATGCTACGAAAATGTTTGAAAAGAAGATTGGTTCTGGGGGTTTTGGAGTTGTATATTATGGGAAACTGAACAATGGCAAGGAAATTGCTGTCAAAGTTCTAACTAGCAATTCCTATCAGGGAAAGAGAGAATTTTCAAATGAGGTAACTTTTCACTTTATAGACTAACCTACTTTGCCATCTTTATTGATGCTCAGCTCTTTCTGTGTGTAGCGGTAAGTGCCAGGTTATGCCTATTTTGATTTACATGGTGCACACTTGGTGAATGAAACAATTGCTCTGATATAACTGCTACCATTGGAAAATTCTTTTCACGAGTTAGACATGTTTTGTTTATCAATGAGAACAATAGTCATATTAGACGGCCTTAATATTGCACTACTAATTGGAAGCTGAAAGTCTTGTGAATTCTGTGCTTCTATTTGATATAGGTTACTCTTCTTTCGAGGATACATCACAGGAACCTAGTACAGTTTCTTGGATACTGTCAAGAAGAAGGGAGAAGTATGCTTGTGTATGAGTACATGCATAGTGGAACGCTGAAGCAACGCCTTTATGGTAAGTTTCTGTGTTTTGCAGTAAAATGATATGTTTTAAGGGTGACCCATGAACAAATTTTGGTAGGTGCATTGACGCGTGAGCAAAGTATTAACTGGATCAAACGGCTTGAAATTGCTGAAGATGCCGCAAAAGGTTTGTTGAGAGCTAGGATAGAAATTCTTTGTTGCTACTGAGAAATCTTTATTATCATTATTATTAATTTTTGCTAGGAAATCTCACCCTTATTACGGAATAAATTGTATTGATTCTTGTGTTGATGTGCTATTTAGGAATTGAATACCTTCACACAGGCTGTGTTCCGGCCATTATCCATAGAGATCTGAAAACCAGCAATATTCTTCTTGACAAACATATGAGAGCAAAGGTTTCTGACTTTGGTCTTTCAAAATCTGCTGTAGATGGAGTCTCTCATGTGTCGAGTATAGTACGAGGCACTGTGGGGTATCTGGATCCTGAGTAAGCCTCTTTTTCCACTAAAGCCTTCCATTATTGCCTACATTGCTTCTGCTTGTTCTATGGTATACAAATTAGTTTGAGTGTGTTTTGCTTGTGGTTATTAATAGCCTTGAGATGAAATTCTCACTTGTGAACAAATAAACAAGCTAATTGTAGCTTGAAGTTTATGAGGCAATTGTTGTTCCTGAGGACTCTACTTCAATAGAAATATTAAAAACATCTTGGACACTAAAATTCTGTTTGGCCGTTATCACAGAGTGTCTGTTAATTATTCTTGCAAATTCGAAATTGTGTCAAGAGCAGTATACTTAGCGTATAACATTATTGGCCTTATTTCATCGATTAATCTTTTCTTCAAATGATATGCAGATATTATATCTCCCAGCAGTTAACGGATAAGAGTGATGTCTACAGTTTTGGCGTCATTCTTCTCGAGCTAATATCTGGTCAGGAGGCAATATCAAATGAAAACTTTGGTGTTAATTGCCGTAACATAGTCCAATGGGTAAGAACAATTAATTCATTTTAGAAGCAGGACGGTTGGAACTTCTTGAATCTCAAGTTTCTCTCTCTGAAGTCTGAAGCTAAATGATTAATTGTGGACTAAACTTAAAATGCTATCAAGGTTCTCTTGAAAGGCTATAGTCAAAAAGTTTGAATTGTAATCTTGCTGATATGTGGTAATTGTTTGGAGAATAAATTGAAATCACTTATTTGTGAGGATTGGCTTTGGGAAAGGACTTTTTTTTTTTTTTTTCATTAATTAGATTAATATTGTTGTGAAATGTCCGTTCTTTGCCTTTTTGCTAAAACTTCAGTTTTCAAGGTGTATGAGCCTTGATGTCTGGTGTTGTTTGCCTTCAATTATTGTTTCACAGGCAAAGCTACACATTGAGAGTGGGGACATTCAAGGAATCATTGACCCTTCTCTACGGGATGAATATGACATACAGTCAATGTGGAAGATAGCAGAAAAAGCTCTGATGTGTGTCCAGCCTCATGGACACATGAGGCCATCAATTTCTGAAGTTGTCAAGGACATCCAAGATGCTATCTTGATTGAAAGGGAAGTAACAGCTGCAAGAGCATGTAACTCGGATGACATGTCAAAGAATTCCGTTCGTTCTTCTCTCCATATGGGTTCCCTGGGTGGAACCGAGAATTTCCTGTCATTAGATGACTCTATTGCTCGGCCTACTGCCAGATAGTTCTAGTTCTTGTACAAGTGCAAAAATTTCCTTTTTCTGGTCCATTCTCTGGTATATTCTTTGTTGTAGCTAGGAATTACATAGTTGGAATCTGTATCAAGCAACCCCGTGTAAGTTTTAAAAAAACAGCCAAAAGAACACAGAAAGAAGAAGAGACAGAGGAGAATGAAAGTTCTTACATGTCATGAACTTGTAAATTTTTGGGCTTGTTAATTATTTGACCAAATCTTTTTGGTGTCAATCTTCCTTATGAATTAGTAGGTGTTTGTTGGTTTAAGTGGTTAATTTTCTGCTAGCTAATTATTTTTTTATGCTTTTTTGGTGTCAAATCTTTCTTATGAATTAGTAGGTGATTATCATTCAATTGGTAAAATTTTTTGGGATGGGTTAAGAGGTTTAAGTTAAAAATTCCGGTTACATTGTGGCTTGGAAGGAGTTTTTTCTTTCCGTACCAATTCGGTCCAAGTGAGCATGTATCAGTAAATGTAATATTTTGAGTTTGTCATCAAATTTCACTGTACAGTGATTAGAAAGGAGTTTGTTTGTTAAAATGAATAAGTAGGCTTAAGATAATTTATATCAGTTAAAAAATTTTATCCTTTTTTCTTTGATAATTAATTAACTCTATTCCAGCTTAAAAGAAAATTAACTTTATATCCCAATCCGTTCAAATTGTAAATTAAAGTTGATTGTCATTCTGCTATTTAAACTCATAACTCTTATGAATCATATACCACTCCAATTACAAGGCTGGGTGGTGTCCTTTAAATTAATTAACACTCGTGAGAAATGGAGTATGATGAATTATCCAATTGAAATTTGATTGTTTGAGGTGAAACTGGTATATAAGTTTCATTAAATTTACCTATCGGCAATATCGTACTAAAATGTTTTCCAACAAAAATAATAGAGTAAAGCTTTTAGTGGTAAAATTTTAAAATCACCAAGAACGCTTGGGTTAAATTATTGAACTACAGCGCCTGTGAGTTATTTGCAATACAGTTTGTGCACTTGTATTATTTGGGCTCCAACTTGCAAACAAGAACAACAGCACAGGAAATTTCTCGTGAAATTTTCCTGAGCTGGACTAGACCATACAGCGAATCTGTTGGCCAACATGATTGAACCAGCAAGACATTTCTTTTCAATCTTCACCGTTAGATTTCGGCCTACCATGGTGGGTCCCACTGACATTGTGTTGGATCAGATCGCGAGGGTTAATTAATAGTCAGGCTTCAACATGTGATGCTCAACAGTGGACCAACTTGCAGCGTTGTGTCGTCTTTGTCTGCTAGAGACGTCAATTAGATGCGATCAAACACGCAATGTGGGCTCTACAAGTCACGATTTTTTTAATCTACCATATGCAATATGCATTCCTAATAATTCACACGAAAAATGGTTTTAATTTTAAGAATTTGGGTTTATTTTCATTTTTTTAGCACATATTAAAATATAAGTCTTATCATTTAAATATTTCAAATAGTTCTCTTAATTTCGAAAATTGGATAATTTTCAAATCAATGATATTAAGTACGTTAGACACAAAATCAATTGGATTCAACTTTAATTTAATAACTTTTAATTGAAGTATTTTATTTAAAATAAAATTGTGTGCTAATTAATTCAATTGATTAATTTATCGGAGGAAGTACGAGAAATTTAAGATCAAATTCTGGTGAGTTGAGGTTATTTTTATGCTCAATTTTAATTGAAAGATATTGATAAATTTCATTTAAAATTCATATTAAATAACATGAAATAAAAAAATAAAATGTGCCATTGATTTTTTTTTTTACTTTTTTAAAAGGGACGATTGTTATTATTATTATTTCTTTACAAATACTCTTGAAAAAAAAATATACAGTTAAAAGGTAAAACAAGTAGCCAGTATTTTCGTGAATTTAAACCATAGAACGACGTCGTATACAAAACACGCGGTCAAAAGCGATTGCCCTGGCTACGAATCTAGAAACGAAAAAGGCAGAAAACTCGGAAACTTAACAAAAAAATAAAAAAAAAATGATATAAAGAAAATTCCAGCATTAAAACCAACGGTGTTGATAACTCCATTGTTACATCTGAGTCGTCTCCTTTCTGCTTTCTTCTCCAGCGTCCGATCCCCTCTCTTTCTTCCCTAATCCTCTCCATCTAGGCCTCTCCCTCCCTCGCGCCCTTTTACAAATCTTCCCACCACTCCACTCACGACTTCAGGTTCGTTAACGAACGTTTTTAACTAACCTCTGTCTCTGTCACGAACATCTCTCTTGCTTTCTCCTTCTCTCTTTTTCTTTCTTCATATATTAGGGTTTTGGTTTCTGGTTAAATTATGATTATGATTATGATTATGTTTAGTCTGTGTGTTTTTGTTCGGCTAGGGTTTTCTTTCAGATGGCGACTGACGCTCCGGCTAGTCCAGGAGGTGGTAGCCATGAGAGTGGCGAGCAGAGTCCAAGATCGAATGTTCGCGAGCAAGATAGGTACCTTCCGATTGCTAACATTAGCCGGATCATGAAGAAGGCGCTTCCTGCTAACGGCAAGATCGCTAAGGATGCTAAAGAAACTGTCCAGGAATGCGTCTCTGAGTTCATCAGTTTTATCACTAGCGAGTATGATCGTTGTTGTTTTATTGTTTCTGTCCTTATCTTTTTCTTTTTTTGGTTCCGGTTGATTTATTTTGTTGTCGATTGAGTTGCAGGGCCAGTGATAAGTGTCAGAGAGAGAAGAGAAAGACGATTAACGGGGATGATTTGCTTTGGGCAATGGCAACGTTAGGGTTTGAGGATTATATTGATCCCCTCAAAATTTACCTTTCTAGATACAGAGAGGTGATTTATATTATCTATGGATTCTCGTTTATTTGTGTTTTGATTTATATTCTCCATGGATTCTCGTTTATTTGTGTCTGTTATTCTTTTTTTTTTTTTTAAGAAAATGGAGAAGCAATGAGTTTGTCTTAGCTGCGGATAAAATTTGATATTTAAACTATTACATTTATTAGATTCAGAGTTTTGTTAGGATTTTGCTTTTTCTTTTATCTCGATTTTCTGGTTTGATTACGCTTTTTTTGTATTTATTGAATTCTTTTAGCTAATGCAATTTTTTTTTTTCTGTTGTATTGGGGGTTGACAACTGGATTGGAATGTTGCGCAGATGGAGGTAAGTTAATACTTGTTTCTTTTATTCATGTTGCTTTTTTACTAGTGTTCATGTTTTGAACTTCTTATTTATTTAAGTTGCTAAATCTTTTTAAATTTTAAACACTGGATGATGCTACTATGATAATTGTTAGGGCGACACCAAGGGTTCTGCAAAAGGTGGAGAAGCATCTGCTAAGAAAGACATGCAACCAAGCCCAAACACTCAGGTAGAATGTGCTATTCCTTATTTAGATTTTTTTCCCAGGAAACATGTATGCATCATTTTTTTTGGGATGAAATTTGAAAAATTTATTATGGTTTTAATTTTGTATTTCCTGGTGTGTAATATTGGCAGCTTGCTCATCAAGGTTCTTTCCAGCAAGGCATAAACTATGGAAATCCTCAAGTAATCTCTCTTCTTCTTGCTCTCTTTCAGTAGATGTGTATTGACTACAGAAACATTCCTGCATTTAAATTCTTCCATATAACTGGAGTAAAATTTTCTCTTGATATTGTGAGTAACACTACAATAAAAAATTAACTAGCATATTTACAATTGAATTGAAGATTTTCCGGCCTCTGCAATAATGTTGTTTGTGATACAAAATTGGGAAGTCAGTCCGGTGTTCGGACTTGGTTTATTAGACAATATTGATACTAAGTTGTTATCTTTGTTGGTTGTCTAAGATGTACTTAAGGACACAGGTTAAGTAGTTAAATCATCAGGAATTTATGAATATCAAAGGTAATTTAGATTTTTTATAATAATAATATCACATTTATTGCTCACTGTTTCTAACTTATTTACATTTATTCTTAGGAGACATTAATAAGAGCTATCTATGTTTATATCGTAGTTTGCTCTTTCTTTGTCTTTCTTATTTCTTGTGTGCATGCATATTATATTTGGAAATCTGATCCCAGATATTATGACAGTATATTTGGGGATTTAATGTAATGCAGAAATTTATATTTTAGGCCACATGTAATAAATATTGTTGCCATTCAATAACATTTTATTTGTTATTCAGGTTAGAGATTTTATGATGTCTTGTGCAATGCTTTTGCTTACTATTGAGTGAGATTGAAATGTGCTTTGTATTTTCTTTACCCTACCTTTGTTTCTTCATATTTGGGGAAGCATATATCAACTAAATGATTTCAATGACAAATGATACATATGCATCTTGACATGTCATTGAGGAACTACTGACCAATCATGATCAATGCTCAGTTTGCTGTTACCGATAAAGCATTAACTCTTGTTTATCTGGGATTTGATGAAAAATACATTTTTACTTCCAACTATTATTTTAGTGTATTCATGTGAAAATAATCGTTTTTTCTTTCAAATTTTTTCCTAGTTGGGAGCAGCTAAATATCCCATTTGTTGCAATTCCCAAGTTTGTAATGAAGTAACTGAAGAACCTCTTAGTAATTGCAACTGCATGTTTAATTTTCTCTTTGGAGTACTCTTAACTAGATGGACTTTTAAGCAATTGAAGTTTTAACAAAAGGACTGAGACTACTAGTCTGCAATTTACATTGCTGGATTTTGTAATTTTTTGGTTTTTATTATTTTTAATTTTCTGGGTGAAATTTGGAAAGAGTATGAGGAGGGATAAGTTCACAATTGGGGTCTTCTGGTGCAAACTGAAGTCTTTTTGAATGTGTGCTCATCAAAGACATAATGCTCGACGTTTATCTGTGCAACAAGTGATATTTTGGTGTCATTTGGGAATCATATCTTTGGACAGATTTAGCAGCCATGTTATTTGGTTTCCTTTATAACATCTGGTTTTAGTAATTCTTATTTATTTTAGCTCTATCGACCTCATAATGGTCTGAATCTTTCAAAAGACACGTTAGTTTTCAGAGGATAATGTAACGAATGAGATATATGAGTTTTAGTTATTAATTACTTTTATGAGACTTTAGGCAATTAAAACTTTTTAAGGAGAAATTTGGGGATCAGTTCTTTTAGATTTGCTATATTCATGGTCAGTGAATTTGGAGCTAGGGGTTCTGTTGATGCTGATATATATTTTTTTGATGCTTTTTTTACACTTATATTTAATTTCATTAAGATCACTACTGTTATTGTGACTTTCCTGTCTTTCTTAATTTGTTCATTCTTATTTCACTGCAACATCGTATTTCGAAAAGTTAGTGCGGGATATTCACTCTTATATTTTGTATTTTTGTTTTTGCTCCTTATGAATTTCCCTTGTCCTTGATACGCCGTTTCCTTTGGAGATAAAATACACTTTATTTTTAACATAGATGAATTTAAGAAGAAACAAAACCAGTATGCATACAAAGCTTGTGTCCTAATTGATTTGGCAGATGACATGACACTCCTAGTACATTAGTGATGCAATAATAAGGTCAATAGTTACTTTTGCATGATATTCATTTATTGGTGACACATTAGTTGGGCTACAAATTTTGTACTGGTATTTTTTTTATGATGTATTACTTAATAAGAGAACTTGAATCTTGAATCTGCTTTGGCACCTTGGCTATGTGGTAAAAGTCGTATTGAAGTTGTTTTAGATTCAATTTTACTAGCTGAATAAATAAATAACATTTGAAGTGGGTTAGACTGAAAATCATTTAATCTCGTGATTCATTGTTTTGGTTAGCCGTCAAAATTTTCCAACTGCATAAATTTTTTGGAATTACTTTAAACTTTGTTAATTATAGCTAATTTGAAGGAGCTGCTCTTATGAGCATGGAAAAATTTTAAATGCTACATTGGTGAGCATGCAGTGTTTAGACATGTAGATTGGCCATGTTTAGCATATTTTATGTTCCCTTAAGTAGCATTCTGCATAAATTTGATTTATAACCTAATCATTCAATTTGGGAGAATACCTTGTAATTTTTAATCTACTTTCTGAAGTTAGAATTTTCCGAAGCAGTAGTGGTAAACTGTCATCTTGTCAAGATCAAAACATCAAATCCATGCCATAGGTAATTGAATGGTTATAAAAAAGAAAAGTTGGGAAACTGTAAAATCATCACAAGTTTTTATTATTTTCTTTTTTTGTAAGTTTCATACAGTTAGGCCACACCCCATCGTGGACACATCCGCAGGCTCGAACATTGGTGAGCCCTAAAGAAGGTAGCTTGCTTATACTCCTGTGAGGCCTGGGGAGATTTGCAAGTACTTAAATACACTTATGAGTTGAATGACTTACATTTTGCTTTGGGACCCTTTTTTTTTTTTTTTTTTTTTTTGGGCATATTTTGAAAACTTGAGAAAACTTCTTGTTAAAGTGGTCACTTTGTTGCTGGAAACATGTTCTTATACCATTGACTATAATGATGAAACATTCACCAAACACTTTATATCATACGCAAGCCATGGGAGTGTCTGAGAAGTGTCTAATCTGATTGTTATAATACTAATGTAGCTCCCTGGTATATGAACGTGTTGTCTTGTCCTGGATTAGCTATGTTGCTAAACGTAGCGAAATTAACCATATTTTGTTAAATCAACATAAGTATATTGCCCCTCTTTGTTTGTCAACCAGCTTTTGAGTATTGCATTATCTGATATGTATTTGTTTCGGTGATGTGTTTGCATTCATGTATGGATCGTCAATATTAATGCTGTGAGCTTTTTCTGCATCACAATCTTATGTATCATGAAGAATTACATTGCGTTATATAAGTTTCTACAAACTTTGTTTAAATGACTGGTCATTTAGATATTGCTCGCATGTATCACTTCTTACATGCTTTTTTGGTTTACTTTCCATCTCAGGCACCCTTTTGTAATGATTCTTTTGCCTTTACTGTGTACGTTACAATGGTTTGAACAGTTGTGTGACTGTAAGATGGTGTATGCAAATTTTTTTTTTTTTTTTTTTTTTTCTATTGATGAACTGTGATACAGTGTTCTGGTGTGGAGTTAATCTATTGAGCAGTTGTTTAATGTAAGGTGGTGGGTGGTGCAGTTGCGCCATGACCGGTATATAATATAATTACATGTATGGATTATGATGTTAGTGGAACTACTTATACTTGGTCAATCTCAGCAAAATTAAGCATTTGATGCATTGTTTCAAACCCTAAATACTGGACTTAAACACATTTCCTTGTAGCGATGATGATTGTAAGATTTTTGGCATATTTTGTTGTTTAGGGACCCAAATTTGTGTTTTAGGGTGATCTTTAATAACTATTGAGTTTTTTAATAATTTAGTAGGAAAGTAGCTCTTAGTTACCTTTATTTTCTAATCTTGTTTATTTATGATTAGTATTTATTATAGAGTAAATACCCACTCCTGAAAACTTGAGGAAGTCGGGTTATTATAGTAATAATAGCTACAAACAAGTTGGTGTTTCATCATTCATTAAATATAACTTGTACCTAGGAACTGTACTCTAATTTCATGCGTTACTCTTTGCCAGCTTTTCCCAGTTAATTGTGCACTGAAAGTTTTCATCCTTATCTCTAGTGGCTTAAGCTGTGGGACATTTAATTTGCAATCTTGCTTTAGCTTTATTCGTTTGCCTGGGAATGGTACATTATTGGATATAAAATTCCAAACTATCTCTGGTCAATATTAGTTTCATCGATTTAGTATGCTGTGAGCGTGAAAGGAGACAATGAAAGGAAACAATTAGATGGTCATAGTTATGCTAACATTTGGCAAGTGATGTAACATATCTGTTCATTACACCCGTCCCTACTGATTTAACTGTGAGCAACCCTCCATTTGTTATTGTCTTTGCTGTGGGTACTACCACCAGTTTACAACCAGCACCTTACTGTAATTAAGAACTTACCATGCAGTTATACTGCTTTCTATTCTTTTGCCAGCACCCTACCAACTTTTCCTCCACAAACACCGTTGCCACCTTGCCCCAACACCACATATTCTGCAATTTTAGTACATTTGTTGTCTTACAATGCCTTACAATGTCATGTCCTCTCATACATTCTAACCATTACCATTATGTGTTATTGCTGCCAGCAGCATTGCTGATAGCATTTTATTTCCTGTCCTAGACTCAAGTGTGGAGCTTATTCAATTGAATACCAAGTCATTTAGTGGTGTCAAACATGGTGGGAGTCGGAAACTGCTGATCCCGAAAAGCAGCCATATTTCTGTTTCCTCTCACTTGCCTTGTTTCTCTCCCTCCTGGTGTGTGGCGCCAGGGAACAAGGCATGAAATTGTTGATTCATCTTAAAATCTTTGAAGCATTAGTAAAAATATCGGAATCATGAAGTCTGGATTGGGAACCTTTTAACATTGGGCATGGAACTTGTGTTGTCTTCATTGACGCTGTAAAGTATATTAGACCAATTTATGAGTTTTTTTTTTTTCTTTTTATTTTATTTTTTAGAATTTTGTCTATGTAATTATAGGCGTTGTATACTTGTTGAACTAACGAGTGATGATTTAGTGTTGATGGTTCATGTTTTCCCACTTCTCATGAGTGTCTGTTTGGTAAGATATTGCTTTATGGTTAATTTGTTTGTTGCATTGGAGTAACTTGTTTTCCTTGTATAACTCTCGGAAATTTAGTCAGTGAAACAACAAAAAATATTCAGCTAAATGAACTTATTTTATGTTGGTTCTAATAATCTTTGAATGTTTGCAGTCGCAGGGACAGCATATGATGGTTCCTATGCAAGGCAGAGAGTAGTCATTCGCAGATTGTAGGGCTTCAACAATTACATAATACAAATCATTTGAAGATCTTGTTTGGCACCCAAAGCATATATTTTATCAGACCATTGACATGACTGGTAGTTTTGATCTGCTTCTTGTGTCTTAAGTTATTTTCTGTTAGGCGTAAGTTTTGTTTTTTAATAGAATGACCATTTGAAGAGCTTCTATAAATCTTGGGATTATTTATTTATCGTAGACAGGAAATTGGAAATGAACTGATTTATTATGTACCATGAACTTCTTTTGCTGATAAATGGGCAGTCGATCATTAGTGTGATTTTGAGTAGATTATATTTAGTTTATTGATATTTTCGGAGAAGTTATTCAGTAATTTACCTGCTTAGATCACTTATTTTTCTCAAGGTTCTGTATTGTTTAGACGGCCGGGAGCTCAGTGCCAACCAATTCCGAAGATGGAAATTTAGGAATGAACGATGAAGGTTATTATATTATCCTAATTCTTCGTAGCATTGGTAATTTTCTTGACGAGAAGACTTGGTTTTTCAGTTTACCGGCTGGGGGCTTGCCTTGTTTGTCATTTGCATTTGTTTTGACTTGGTGGGACGTTTGCCTTTCTTGAAACGGTAGGGATAATTTACTAGCCATTTACGCGCTATTCTTTTAGATCTCCAAGCTTAGCTTAGGTCACGTTGGAGGAAATTTGATCTATTAATTTAATATGGTCTGTTTACTTTCCACAGAAAATCGGAGTTTACCATTTTCTCCTCTAGCTGGTTCGTTTTCCACATTGCCTCGATGGGAAATTAAGTTTCATTTACATGGAATACTTCCACCAAGAGCTTTGCCCAAAAACAAAAAGATAAAGGGAATAATTAAATTCGGCGGTGAGTAGCAATGGGTGATGTTATATTTCCACCCCTAAAATATTTTTATGCATGTTGATTTTGAAGTGTCCATTTTTGAAGTCTGTTTGCTCCACTTATGCTGGCTTTTCGTGCAACAGTCCTGTTGCCGTTTCGTTCACTCTACGCTATGAAAGCTAGAATACCTTCAAACCAGCTTCTACGTTCGTCATTAGCCTTATATTACACAAGAAAACAGCTCGAAAAGAAAATGGAAGTTTTAATAGGTTAACAATTTTATAATACATGTTGATAAAGTCTAATATAATATCTTTCATAAGTTCTAAAGAATGTAATATGGTTGTTGCATTAGTTCGGCCAAACCTTAGAAATTTTTAAGGAAATATACACCATTTAACTTAACTAATTGTACACTTTAATTTAATTAATTTTAAAATGTTCATATAAACTTTAAATTCATTAAAAATATTTATGAATTTTATTTTTTATTTTTTTATTACAATTAAAATAACAATTTTTATTCTTCTCACTTATAATTATTTGGAAAGATAAATATATTTTATTAGTTATAGTTTTATTTGATTTTATAAAGGAAATTAAAAAATTAGTGCATAGATATTTTTAATAGTAGCAATATTAAAATATATATTTAATTGAAGGTTAGATGCGGGTATTCTCCACCCAAATTTTTCTGATTTCTTACGATAATTTATTGCGACATTCTTTTTCCACTTGTTTAAAGGATATAATTTTAATAAAATGTTATGTCCTACCGGCTTTGCCTAAGGTATTAATTGGGCTTGGCTGATCGCCACTGAGCCCAAAACAAATCGAGGGAATCATTTAGTAGTGCCGACTACTGACCCCCGGTGAAGAAAGTCTATCAATCGGACGGTTCAAAACTCTATATCATGTCGTGACGTGAACAAGCAACAACAGAAAGTATTACCCTAGTCATTTTAAGGATTAAAAAACAGCGTATCCCAACTCTAGCGCAAGTGCCACGAGCTGCCGCTAGTCGTCCTCCTTTGGGCCCCACACATGGCCCATAAGAGCAAACAATCATGATCAATTTTCTCACGTATTAACGCAATCACATCATATGCTGTACCATCCTAAATACAACCGAGCAACACAAGATATCCACCTTCCATTTAGTGGAAGTTTAATTATCATATGCGTCTCATAAGATTAACATCCCTTATATATATCTCCCCCGTATGAACAGTGTTCCACTCTGTTCTCGTCATCATCCTCATCATCAACTATAATCAAAGCTCAAAATCCATTTAATTTATTTAATCCTTTGGCAAAGATAGGGAAGGAGAGAGAGAGAGAGCGATCGCCAAGCAGGAAAACTCTTAAAGGAAAGAAAATAAAAGCCCTAGTTTTTTCTCCATAGAATTTTCAGGTCTTCGATTCTCTCGAAGGCCGATTAAGAACTACAACAACAACTAGGTACATTAAAAAGCCTTAAAATTTTTCAATGTGATCGTTTGGTTGGACCGTTTGCTCATCTCGTTTCTGATTGTCGTTTCTGGTTTAGTTTCAGTTGCAGAATTGACTGTCATATGTTTTTGGGAATGATTATGTTGTGTCCGTTTGTTTTGGAAGAAATTATTTCAAGTGTACTTTTTTTTTTTATTAATCTGTCGAAAAGTTAATCAATACTTGATATCGGGACCAACGTGTTACTGATTTTGTTGCTGTTTTTTTTATGTCTATTTACAACGATGTGTTGGTTTTTGTTGTTTTTGTTTCCGGTTTTTTCTTAGTTCCAAACTGAACTTGTAAGACATATGACGTATATGAATATAACAATGATTTTGTTTTTGTATTGATCAAAATATTTCCAGTTTTGTGATTTAGCCGATTATGTAGGCTTTAGTGTTTTGAGTTCTCAAGCGTGGCAGTTAGTGGTGCTCTGTTTTTCTTGTAACGCGAAGTTTTTACTGTGCCATTGTGAATTTATGTGTGTTTCTTTTTTGTTAACTAAATTCTGGTCATTTTTACTGTTTGAATTTTATTTTTGGCTTGTGTTTGTGAATTCCTGAAAATGGCAATTCTTTACTCTCTTTTATCTAATGAACAGAAAATGTTGACTATACAGGAGTGAATGTTCATTTGTGTTGATTAGCCAAAAAGATTGAGTTGCAATAAATGGGAAATCGTGGACAAAAACGGATGGAAATGGCTGTGGATTTACCGGATGATAAAAGAGCTTGTAGTTCACTGGACTTTAGGCCAAGTACATCTAATTCATCGGTCCAAACCCACCTGAATTCCACAAATTCAACACCTGAAACACAACATAATGATATGGATACTTCATCTTCGGCTTCGGCTTCTGCTTCAAGTCGATCAGAAGAAGAACCTGAAAAAGATTCAGGATATGGTTCATGCGATTCTGATGATGCAGACCCCAGACATAGATGTCTTAGGGAGTCCCAGAGGAGAAGATCCTCTAGTGATCATGGCAAATTGAGGAGTATTTTGGGGATTTTGGGTGAAGAGGGTGATCCTTCTAGGCAATTAACTGCCTTAACGGACCTATGTGAAGTGTTATCGTTTGCTATGGAGGATTCACTCTCCAGCATGATGGCAGACTCATTGTCACCAGTTCTTGTAAAGCTGGCAAAGCATGAGAGTAACCCAGATATAAAGTTATTGTCAGTTAGGGCTATTACATATTTATGTGATATATTTCCAAGATCATCGGGTTTGCTTGTTCAGCATGATGCAGTTCCTGCTCTTTGTCAAATATTAATGTCAATTGAGTACTTAGATGTAGCTGAACAGGTATTCTTTGTTATGTAATTAATTTTTCTGTTTTTTTTTTTTTTTTTTTTTATTAATTAAGCGTGCATTTAATTTTTCTTTTTATGTAGTGTTTGCAAGCATTGGAGAAAATTTCTCAGAATCAACCACTTGCTTGCTTACAGGCTGGGGCAGTTATGGCTGTTTTAACTTACATTGATTTCTTCTCAACGAGTGTTCAGGTAAAACTCGTTATTTTGAGAACATATAGATACTTATGCCTGTTTTAACTTACATTGATTTCTACTAGAAGAGTGTACAGTTAAGTAAATGTCCAACTTGTTAATTGAGAAAAAAGTAGATGCTAATTTTATCTTACTCTACATTTTGGTTTGGATTTTATACACAATTGTTTCTAGTGTCTCCAATATAAAATCTTTAATTACCTTTTTATCTGCGCTAGAGAGTTGCACTTTCCTCCGTGGCAAACATATGTAAGAAACTTCCTTCAGAATGTCCGTCACAATTAATGGAGGCTGTTCCCATATTGTGCAATCTTCTTCAATATGAGGATCGACAGGTAGGAATTGTGTTAGCGTGGGGCATTTTGCTCTCAGGGATTATTCTACTTTTGATTCATGTGTGAGTGTGTGGCATTTTGCTCTGAGGAATTATTCTACTATTGATTCATGTGTGAAGATATTAATTGACGATCCAACCTCTATTTAAATCTTTAATTTTCAGCTGGTTGAAAGCGTGGCCATTTGCTTGATAAAAATGGCAGAGCAATTAAGTCAGTCTTCTGAGATGCTGGATGAACTTTGTGGGCATGGACTGATTCATCAGGCTGCTCATCTTATAAACTTGAATAGTCGAACTACTCTGTCCCAGCCAATTTATAATGTATGGAAACTTTTCTTAGTTATTTTGCTAAGACGAACTCTCTATATATTATCTGCCCTAGAATAATAACTTTATTCAAACATTTTTTGTTGGCAGGGTTTGATTGGGTTACTTGTCAAAATTTCTTCTGGTTCTATTGTAGCTTTCAGGACTTTGTATGAGCTTAATATTGGTGGCCTATTGAAGGATATTTTATCTACTTATGACCTCTCTCATGGAATGTCTTCTTCACAAACAGTTGATGGCCATTGCAATCAGGTTTACATCTTAGACTTGGCTATTTTTTCTAAGGAAAATTATCTAGTTGGAACTAAGGGACCAATTGATTTGTGATTACATGCTTGAACTGAACAATATGTTGAAAAGTAGAAAACACAAATGGAGGTTGGTATTTTTCGAATGTATAAAAGTTATTAGCAGAGTACATATTGAAAATAAAATAAAACATTGTATTTAGATGCAACTGTGATGCCATTCTGTAGAAAACAGGGAAAAATTTTTCTTTTTGTTTTCTAATTTCTAACTAGCTTTTTAAAATTTATTGTATCCTTATTTTCAAAAACAAAAGATTATATTTGGATTTCAAAACAAATGGGCCCGAAATTTTTAAAAATTTTACTTTAACTTAAGTGCATGATATGGATTGATATCAATATAGCCATTGCTACAATGCCAGCCATTGGCATATATATTTCTCATATAACTTGGCATTATCATTTAAGTGGAAAAAAATAAATAAATAAATACTGAAGTAACAGAAAGAAGGTAGAATATGCCTAATCATTTAGTAGAGAATTTCCGTGCTTGTGTCTGGAGATTATAATGTGTGGATTATGTCGTTGATAATTTAAATGATAGGATTTTTCATTGCTTAATGGATCAGAATCATTACTGAT